>APFE030199363.1:2466-23062 GCA_000404065.3 Pinus taeda
AGCTCCTTCCAGGGTACAACAAGAAGTCTCCTCTACTTTGACAAGCTTCACTCACTCTCTAATAGGGCCAAAAAGGTATGTGATCTCTCCTCTTAAGCTCAAATAGGAAGTCTTGATTTCACTAGCATTTACCCTCAAAAGTTCAGCTTCTAACCTCCCTGGCCACTGACCCAATGCCTCAATTTATAGTGCAATGTAGATCAGTTACCAGCTCCTCCTTCAAAGGGATAGAGTCCTCCTTCAAAGGGATAGCTCCTCTTAACAAGGGATTAGTTCCTCCTATGATGGGATGCATGAACCACTTGGAGCGAACAATCCACGTAACAAATGCTTCTAGAAAACTCTAGAATTAACCCAAAATGAGTTTTTTAAGATAAAGATTGCACCTTTTGACTTTTACAGGGGTACGCACCCTCCCCTTTACATACAGAGCGCATAAGTACGCAGATATTCTGAACAGAAGGTGCGAGCCCGCAGGCAAAAGTGAGAGAAAGTGCGGAACCAGAGTTACATTGCTTTTTGATGTCTTTCTCTCATTTTTAAAGCTTGTTTTGAAGAGCTGAGACTTGAGACTTGCTTAGGAATCTGGTATAGGTGGTGATAGACCTACACCAACTGCAAATAATCAAGGTGACGATATTTTTGTGTAACAGTGACCTTCAAGGAAATTTTTTTTTGCAGGAATAAGGGTTTGTTGTGTTTTTAGTCCTCAACCCTTTTTAGGGTAATATTTTTCAATGCTTTGGGTCTAACCACCAAGGTTTAGATATCCCTAAAGCTTCCAAAGAACCTGAAACCTTGTACTTTTTGAAGGAAGGCACTTAAATTCATTGAATAGTATTTCATACTCAAGTTCTGTGGTGGCTTGAAGTTTCTTGCATATGATCTTCCATTGTATGGTTGAATAGGGTAGACTTATGTGGTGGATGAATTGAGTACCTCTGAAAGGTTTTTGGGTTGTGGGATTGACGTATCAATCTTGAAGTTATTACAATGGACTCGGCTAGTGTTAAAGCCATATTTCTTTTCAGCCTAGATTGTCTTCAATATTCGTGAGAAGGTTGTTGTATCACTAGTGGATTCCTTGTAGCCCTATTAGGGCTTGATCTGGTTCAGATTCTACTAACTCTTGAAGTCTAAAGATTTGTTACATTTACCTTGTTGTGAAGGATCAAATATTTGAATGGGAAAAGTTGGTATAGAACTGTTAAAGTCATTCGACCCTCTCTTGTAACAGGTCTGGAATTTTTACTCTATGAACACTACACTTGTTCTGAAGCACAATGCAAAGTTTCACATCTAAGGGATATTGTTATGCCATTAAGGAATGAATTTTAGAAGTTATATGCGGTGAATTCATCTTGCAACAGAGGTATGTGTTTGTAAAGCTAAGGTATGTGCTTAAATTTCGGAACTACAACTGTAAGTTGAAGATCTGGACTTGCTTGTATAATCCTTTTGGTCATGATCATAAAATAAGGGGTTATAAAGGGACAGAAATGCAGTACATGTGACGTGTCTTTTGAAGAATTCTGGTGTGAACAAATAAAGGTTGTATTGTTGAAAAAGTCTCATTTTTCTTCACTAAACATCATTAAAAGTCTGAATTATAATTGCTTAGTTATAAGTGTAGCCTTTGGAAGCATGTTATAACTACAGAATTAGTGCAAAGGTTTCAGTGGCAGTAGTATCATCATTAGGTTGAAGTGGTAAGGGTTCTTAATATAGTAGATTCCAGATTGGCAGAATTTTGCATCACCCTGGTTTCACTATTAGTAGCAATCTCATCTCTATCATCATCAAGCAATACGAGTAAGAATATCATTATTGAATTTGGGATTCATCATCATTTTGGCTACAATAATTCTCTTAGCATTCATTTTATCAAACATATTTCTTCAGTATATCTTCAGGGCATTTATCGTTAAAGGTACCTTTCCAACACTTCATTAGCATTATTTCTTCACAACAATCTAGCATAAAGGCTCACATGGTATTTAGTCCAAGTCTTATAATAAGCATTTTTTCATTTGTGTAAGGGTTTCATTATCCAAGTATTATTATACATATGAAGTAAATTGGCAATAAGGGTTTTGTTGAAGATCATTGTAAGTGGGTCATTAACCATGGTACTAGAGCCCACCGTTGTTTGTTTATTTTATTATCATTTTCAAGGTGTTTAGGTGGTGTTAGGTAGGTGGTTAAAGTCACCTTTAGGTTATAACCTAAAAACGTTTTAGGAGGGCAAGGTGGTGCTAGGGCATGTTGGAGCTTGTAGAGGTGTACGAGCATCCTATCATTAGAAATTGATAAAATAAGGGAATTCGAGCTAGAAAATTGAATGCTTTTCTAGAGTACTAGGGCGTTGGGGCTTGCCTTTCAATTAGAGTTGAAGCATTGATGTACTCATACAATTATTAGAGAAGTGTTTGGTGGTTTTCCCCCATAAGGGTTTCCATCTAAAAATTGGTGTCTATTGTCTTTTGATTTTGTGCACTATTATTTTACAGTTTTAATTTGATGTTGAAGTTAATTAATTCCATGCAAAAGAAAAATCAACTAATTATAAGTGAAATATCGATTCATACCCCCTCTCGGTATTTCCAACAATTGGAATCAGAGTAGGTCCTTGTATAATCAATCTAACCACTAAAGGGAGATCATGGAGTACACCAAGAATGGAGTTCTTTTGTTCAATGGGAAAAACTATGCACTATGGAGTGGAAGGATGCATGTATATATACTTTCATAGGGACATGATATTTAGAGCATTGTCGAAGATGGTTACACTGCACCAGCCTGTCCTCCAACAGATGAAGCGGGTAAAATGTGCAGAGAATGATGTTAAAGCCAAGAATTTCATTATGAGTGGACTCTCTTAATCTGTCTATGTTAAGGTGTTGGGTTTTAAAATAGATATGGAAATTTGGGGAAAGCTTCAAAACATATTTGAAGTAGACTCAAAGGTCAAAGAAGAAAAACTTCATATTTACATAGCACAATTTAAGTAACTTAAGATGAGAGAAGACTAGAATATTGCAGCTTATTTTCATCAAGTGGATGAAGTAACAAATGCCCTAAAAGGATTGAGATAATGCGTAGATAAAAAGGTTATTGTTCGAAAGATTCTAATATCTCTCCCAACAAGATTTAATCCTAAGGTTTTTGTTCTAGAAGACATATTAGATTTAAACAATCTTAGCATCGATGAACTAAATGGGATTCTTACAACTTATGAAATGAGGATCAAACAAGAAGATCCATACATAAGTGAAGCAACATTCAAGGCCTTAAATAAGACTAGTAAGAATAAAAAAGAATATAGAAGCTCAATCAAAGTAACAATGAGGAATCAGATGAAGAAGTATCCAACCTCGTGAGGAAAATCAAGAGAGGAACCGACAAGTACAAAGGTAAGCTCCCTCTAAAATGTTTTTGTTGTGGAAGAATTGGTCATTTTGCTTCAAAATGCCCCTATGCAAAACAATCTGACAATGATGAAGAAAATGAAGCTCCCAATAAAAATAAAAATAAAAATAAGGGAATAAGAAACAAGGCAAAAGAAAATGCCTAGGAGAAGCTTCCACTCTAATGAAGATAATTTTGTATTTGACGGTGATAGTGATAGTGACAGTGATTCAGAACAAGTATTGATTATGGATTTTGAAAATCAAGATGTTTTTTACGATGAAGAAAATGTGGAAGGAGAAGTTGACCTGAAAGGCGAATTAATAAGTGCTATTGATGATTTGAAGGCATAAAGGAAAATTGTCAAGAAATTGCAAAAGGAATTGAGTAAATTAAAAGAACAATTTGAGGACTCTTAACAATTTGTTGAGCGTATGTCAAATGTGTGACCAAGGGACACGATTCTTTTTAATCCCAAATTGTGTGAAATAAGAAAGGAAAAGACAGTTAAAGTGGTGGATATAACATCTCGAGGGCATAATAACTTATACTATCTAGATGAAATTGGAAGGAAACATGTTGCATAGAATAGGAAGATGAAATTTGGTTGTGGCACAGAAGAATGGGTCACATTCACTTTGACAACCTTTTCAAGGTAAGCAAGAAGGAAGGAGTTAAAGAAATTTCTGAAACCACAAAGCCAACAGATGCCATATGCAAACATTGTCAACATGAAAAACAGACGAAGGTTGAATTTAAGACTAAAGAACATTTTACCTCAAAGCCATTGGAGCTAGTGAACATCGACTTATGTGTACTCATGAGAATTAAATGTCTAAAGGGTGAGTTACACTTCATATTGTTCATTGATGATTACACTGAATTAAATATATCAATTGCATTAAGAAGAAGTCAAAATATTATAAGTGTTTCAAGATATACAAAGCAATGGTTAAAAATGAAATCGATTTGAAGATAAAGTGCTTAAGACGGAAAACGGAAGTGATTTTACATCCAAATAATTTCAGCACTATTGTGAAGAACATGGCATAAAAATATAGTTCCCAATAGCTAGGACACCCTAACAAAATGGATTTGTAGAAGGGAAGAACAAGAGTGTAGTTGAAATGGACAAAACCATGTTAAGTGACTCAAAATTAAGAAATACCTTTTGGGTTCAAGCAGTTGAATTCGTAGTTCATATTTGAATAGAGGAATGCTTAGGAGTAATAGTGATAAAACCCCTTATGGATTATGGAAAGGAATACTAGCTAATTTCAAGAACTTCAAGGTCTTCAGGTGTAAATGTTACATAAAGAGGGATGACTCGAAGATTAGCAAGCTATATTCCCGAGTGGATGAAGGAATATTTGTTGGGTACTCTATTAAAAGCAAGACATACAAGTGTTATAATATGAGACTCAAGAAAATAGTGGAAAGTATCAATGTGACATTTGATGAAGGTTGTAGGACACAAAACAACCAATATTCAGTAGAAAAAATTGAGGAGCCAAGGAAAGAGGGGAAGGGGAAGGAATAAGAACCATTGGAAGATGAACCATAGGAGCCAACATAAGAGCAAGGAGAAACTACTCAACAAACCTCTCAAGCACCTTCAAAAGAAGCTAAGATATGGTACCAGAAAAATCATCTGTCAGAACAGATAATTGGAGACATAGATGCAGGAATTGTAACCAAAAGAAGGCAAAAAGCACATGTGGCCGAAGAAAAACATTTTACCTTGTTATTCACATTTGATCCTAACAACTTTGATGAGGTTATAAATGACGAGCATTGGATCAAGGCCATGAATTAAGAACTTGATAAAATTGAAAAGAATTACACATGGGAATTAGTGCCAAGACCAAAGGACAAAAAATTCATAGGCACAAAATGGGTCTTTAGGAACAAGATGAACGAAGATGGATAGGTTACCAAGAATAAAATTAGATTGGTCTGTAAAAGATCTACATATGTGGAAGGAATTGATTTTGAAGAGACCTTTACTCCTTTGGACATAATGGAAGCCATCCAGATGTTCTTGGCATATGCTTGCTCAAGAAAAATAAAAATATATCAGATGGATGTCAAATCATCCTTCATGAATGGAGAATTGAAAGAAGTTTACATAGGGAAACTTGAAGGATAGCATGGTATGCCTACATAGACAAATATTTGCAGAAGCAAGGTTTTAGAAGAGGAACTGCCAACAACAAATTGTATATTAAGATCGAACAAGACAGCCTGACGCTCATCGAAGTATATGTGGATGATATCATTTTTGGCAGTGATGATGACAAGTTGAGTAAGAAGTTTTCTAGTGACATGCAAAAGGAGTTCGAGATGTCCTTACTTGGAGAATTGAATTTATTCTTGGGACTTTGGATTTCTCAAGAAGAATATGGAATATTCATCTCCAAATCTAAGTACATCAAAGAAATGTTGATGAAATTTGAAATGGAGGATTGAAAACTAGTTAGCACTCCCATGGTGACAAGTTGCAAGTTAAGCAATGATGATGAATCCAAGTAAGTTGACCGAAGATTATACAGATCTATGACTAGTAGCCTGTTATATGTGATAACTCCTAGACTAGACGTAATGCATGAAATTGGTCAGGTTGAATGATTCCAAGCAACACCAAAAGAATCTCATGCCCTTGTTGTACAAAGGATCTGTAAATAACTTCAAGGGACAATTAATTTTGGTGTATGGTATACTCAAGAGAATGAATTGGTTATTACAACTTATATCAATGAATATTAGGTAGGTTTGGTTGATGATTGCAAAAGCACAAGTGGAGAAACTTTTTATTTGGGTGGATGTCTTGTGTCGTGGTTGAGTAAGAAGCAGTCTTCAGTTTCCTTATCTACAACAAAAGAAAAATATATAGCAACATCAACATGTTGTACTCGGGTCCTCTGGATGAAACAAGCAATGCAGGATCTATAAGTGAAAGTTGATGAACCCATTGCAATGTTCTGTGACAACACTAGTGCCATAAGTATCTCCAAGAATCCTATCATGCATTAAAAAACAAGACACATTCACATCAAATACTATTTTTTTCATGAGAAAGTTGCAGAAAGAACATAAAAGTAGAGTACATTAGGAAAAAGGAGCAAATAGTTGACATCTTCACTAAACCTCTACCCTATGAATTTTTTGAGTATCTTTCACTAAAGCTCAGGATTTTTCCAGGTCCACACTGATCTTCATCTCTTTCAGTTTAGCAGACAGGGGAAGTAGAGGCAGGTTGTAGGTAATAAACAATAGATGGATTGTCAATGGGAGTCACCCTTTTCCATTAATGTCAAAGGGGGAAAGAAAACAGGTCAAAAAGATCAGAGGCATGGAGTTAGAGGGAGCAATGATTATGGTGGGAAAACATGTGTTTCCATCAATGACAAATGGGGATATTGTTGAAATATGGTTGTCATTGATGTCAACCCAAGAAACACATAATATTCATCGCCTTTTTTTACCAAAATGACATGGAAAAATCATAGTTTCTCGAAATCCGACCATCATTATTGGATTATTCTTGTCATTTTGATTTTGATGGTACGTGGCACACCAGTAGAGCCTTCACAACTTGAGATATATACTTGTTCAAAGAGGAAATTTCCATCACGTGGTCAATAGCTGCAATCAAGTTGATGATGTGGTAGATCCTCCTTAGTCATGAGAATATTCAAATCATAAGGTCTTTCATCAAACATCAAAATTCATTATTTTTCTTATGGCAAAAGGTCACTTTTGGAAGGGTTCAAAATCCTTGTAAATTTAAAATAAACAAGTGGAGTTTTTGGCTCTAAAAGGATTTGAATTGTAAATTCAAATTAGTGCTCTAAAAGACAAGTTGATTTTTTTTTGTTCAATCTTTTGAATTTTTTAAATTTGTTTCCCTCTAATACTCATGTCAGATAATTCTCAAAAGTCACCTCCAAAAATCTATAAAGGCTCCTCATCTCCATTGCCAAGGTATGCATTTACCCACATCTAATCAGGTGATCTTGTTCTAAAAAAATTGGCCTTCTGGAGAAGAGACATATATGAAGAGAGGCTTGAATTCGAAAGGGTTTATGGTTTATGGTTGGGTTTAAGGTCATAATTGGGTTTCCTCAAGTCTTTGAGGGTGGATCTACTTCATGTTGAAAGGAAAATTGTTTGTGTTCAAATGCTCTGATCACATCTGAAGTAGTGGAAGGTGCTAAAGTTTTCAGACTTACTTTTTTTAGCATTCTTCTCTCTGCAACCTTCAATTTCAATACAATATATATATATATATATATATATATTATATATATATAATTATTATTATTATTATATATATATTATATAATATATTATATATATAATATATATATATATATTAATATATTTTTTTTTTTTTTTTTTTTTTTTTTTTTTTTTAATTAACAAGGGCCCGATGTGTTTGTAGGCCTTAGCCCTCTTTAGGGAAATATTTATGAGTGCTTTTGGTCTAACCACCAAGGTTCGAATATGCCTGAAGCTTACAAAGAACATTCGACCTTAGACTCTTTGAACGAAGGCACCTAAATTCATTGAAAAGTATTTTTTGCTCAAGTTTTGTGGTGGTCTGAAGTTTCCAAAGTATGATCTTCTATTGTATCATTGAATATGGCATACTTCTGCAGTGGACGAAGTGAGTACCTTTCAAAGGTTTTCATCCTATGGGTTTGCGATATCAATCCTATATTTATTATAGTGGACTCGGCCTATGTCAAACCTTATTCCTTTTCATCCTAGATTGTCTTCAAGATTTGTGCGAAGGTCATAGTATCACTGGTGGATTCCTTGTAACCCTATTAGGGCTTGATCTAGTTCAAATTCTACTAACTCTTTAAGTCTAAAGTCTCTTACATTTACCTTGTTGTGAAGGACCGAATCTTTGATGGATAAGTTGGTATATGATTGCCAAAGTCATTCGACCCTCTCTTGCATTACGTTTGACATTTTTTCTCTATGAACACTACACTTGTTCTGAAGCATAATGCAAATTTTCACATCTAAGGGATACATGTTATGCCATTAAGTAAGGTATGTGCTTTAAAATTCATCTTGCAATAGAGGTATGTGATTTTAAAGGTAAGGCATGTCCTTGAATTTTTAAAATATTATTGTAAGTTGAAGATCTGGACTTGCTCGTATAATCCTCCTGGTCTTGATGATAAACAAGGGGTTCTAAAGTGACAAAGGTGCAATAATAGTGAGGTGTCTTTTGAAGAAGTCTAATGTGAACAAATAAAGGTTGTATTGTTGAAAAAGTATCATTTGTTCTTCAGTATACATCATTGCAAATCGGAAGTATAATTACTCAATTGTAAGAGTAGCCTTTGGAAGCATGTTGTAACTACAAAATTAGTGTGAAGGCTTCAGTGGCAGTAGTCTCATCATCGGGTGAAGTGATAAGAGTTCTTGGTACAATAGATTTCAGACTGGCAGACTTTTGTATCAGCCTGGTTTCATTGATAGTAGTTGTCTCATCTCTATCATTATCAAGAAATAAGAGTAAGAATGTCATTATTGAATCTGGGCTTCATAATCATTTTGGCTACAATAATTCTCTTGGAATTCAATGTATCAAAGGTATCGCTTCAGGATATCTTCAGGGCACCTATTATTAAAGGTACATCTTTCCAATGCTTCATTGGAATTATTATGTCACAACAGTCTAGCAGAAAGGGTCACATGGTATTTAGTCCAAGTCTTACAGTAAGGATTTTGTAATTTGTGTAAGGGTTTCATTATTTGAGTTTTAGTGTACATCTAAAGTAAATTGGAAGTAAGGATATTGATGAAGATCATTTTAAGTGGGCCATTATCCCTGGTATGGGAGCCACTATTGTTTGTCTATTTTATTATTATTTTTATGGTGTTTGGGTGGTGCTAGGAAGGTGGTTGAAGTAACCTTCAAGTTATAGCCTAAAAACACTTTAAGGTGGTAGGGTGGCTGAAGTCACCTTCAGGTTCTAGCCTAAAAACACTTTAAGGTGGTAGGGTGGTTGAAGTCACCTTTAGGTTCTAGCCTAAAAACACTTTAAGGTGGCAGGGTGGTTGAAGTCACCTTCAAGTTGTAGCCTAAAAAACTTCTACAAGTTTGGGGTATGTTCTAAGTATAGCGAACCCAAACCTAGAACTCAGAGCTTCTAGCCATCCAATAGTGGAGCTTCCAACTTGATCTAATCGAGAAAAATATAAGAGTGTTCGTTAATTGTTTGTCTTCAATGATTGGTGTTTAGTCAAAGTCAAACCTTAGGGTTGACATCAATGACAACGCCATCCAACAATCTCCCCCTTTGTCATTGTTGGCAACACAAATACTCCTTTTACGTGTAAAACTCCCCGTGACTTCATGCCTCCATCTCCTTATCATGATTTCATTATCCTTCTCATTAATTATGTCCCCCTTTGACATCAATGGAAAAGGGTGACTCCCCCTAACAATCTACCTCCTTCTTGTGGACATGTAACCTACTTTTTCTCCCCCTAACGAGAATCCTTCCTTTGTATTCCTACAAAGTACTTGTCTACTTCGAAATCCCTTCCTCAATATTTGTTGAAATGACTTGTCTCCCCCTATATTGTTATGATTCATATTTATTTCCACTGCAGAAATTTTCCTCTCACAACTCGCCATGACCTTCTACAATTTTGCACTGCTAACCTATATTCCTTTACCTATTATTCTCCCCTTGAACCAGTTATAATCTCATGAACTTAAAAAATTTGACTTAAAGTTGTTATTTTGCCCATAATCATGCATATCTGTCAACTGTCAACTTGTCACTTGATAGATCTTCAAAATGTGCAAATACTAGGAAGTCAACAAGCCAAAATTTTTAAAATAATGTATCACCCAGCTCTTTGGTTGGATCATCCTGAACCATGTCATTGTCCCATGTATATGTTGATTCATCTTGACTTTTTTCCATTACGATATCTAAAAGCATTAGTGCTTAGACTTTTTTATCTGTTTGATCTAGTATTAACTATTTTCTTTTCCATACCTTCTTGTACATAACATCAATTTTGTCATTCATGGTTGAATCCATCTTGTACTTGCAATCTCGAGCTATGTTCATGTAATTATGGCACTTATAACATTCATTGTTGGGGTTGTCATTCACGGAACATTTTTCCTTATATCTGTAATCGTGAGCTATATGGCCATAGTTATTGCATTTGAAACACTAGATGTTTGGCCTAGTTGACATGTACTTTCTGCTGATAAAGTCATCGTGAAACTTGTCTTGTGATCCTGCAAATATCGTTCTAGGTTTTTGATAATGCCCTTGATAAGTGTGCCTGCCAAAAACTTTACAATCCCTAGCCATATGTCCAAAATTAGTACATTAAAAATAATAACCATTAAATGAATTAACGTACTAGGACAGTCTTTTTTATATTTTCTTCTTCAGAGGGGGTGTTGTATTATTTTGTTGTCCTTTTTCTTTGATTGCTTCAACATCATTGTTTGGAGCTGCAATATCCTTAATCTTCTTTGTTCCTTTACCTTGATTAGTCTTTTCATCAATCTCACCTTGCGAAGTCTTAGAGCTTGTGCGTTCATCAAATGGATTTTTACCTGCTTCTTTTGCCTTCTTCTTCAACTAAGCTAATTCTTGATAATCCCTGTCAATAACCTATAAGTTTTCTTTTTTCCAATCCTTGAACTTCTTGATTTCATTAAGAGCTATGTCAAGTTATTCTTGCTTTTGGGAAAGGTCTTCTTGAAACCATATTTTCAAGATTTGTCTTCTTATTTCTACTTCTTCTATTTGTAGCTTTAGAAGAGTGACATTTTTTACTTCTTTGTTAAGAACTTGTATATTTTCCTTTTGCCTTCCATTTTCCTTCCTGAGCCTGTCTATTTTTGCAACAACTATATCCAGTTCCCTTTGCTTTTGATCAAATTTAGATACATACCTTTTACGAGATTCCTTTTATTCGCTTATCAGGCCTTTTTGTTTATTTTCTGCTTCTTGTGCTCGAAGTTGTAAGAGAGCAACTCCTTTCTTGAGCGCCTTATTTTGCTTGCTTTACTTATTAAAATTACAAAAGGCATTAGTCAATAATTCTTCCATGTGTATCCCAACTTGTTCTTCTTTATTATTGTTAGATTCTTCAAGTTGTGGAGCTTCCTGGTGGTTATCAACTAGATTGGTATACTTTTGACCATCATAAAAATCATGCAACTTCTTACAAAGAAATTTGGTTATTGAGCATTGACCAACTTATGTTTTTACAGAGTCTAGCAAAGTACCAAGAATTATATCCATGGATTTTGTATTGTACTTTATAGATTCATAGGTAGACATAACTCTCAAGACAATAGAATGCCATACATTATATTCGTGAGCTTGAAAATAGGATTCCTTTCTACCTTTCCAAAACATAAATCTCATTTCCCTGAACATAGGAATTGTATTAGCCAATTATATTTCATCAATGGAAATAGGATCTGAAATTATTTCAGTACTTGGAACTTCCTTATAATACTTGATGGCTTACTTATTTGACTTCCCCATCCCTGCACTCTGAGATCTACCTTCCAGCTGCTAAGCTACTACTGAAAGAACCAACTCTGATACCAATTGTTGGAAATACTGAGAGAGGGGTGAATCAACATATCTTAGCAATTAGAAATTTATTAATATTTTCGAACATTATTTAATCTTCAACATTATTTAATTGGATAGAAAAAAGTAGTAAACATCACCATTCAACGATGCACAATAATCAAGAAATTGGACACAAAGATTTTTAGGTGGATCACCCTCTCCGTGTCAAAAACCACCAAATGCTTCTTAATATTTGTTTTCTTCTTTCAAAAATAATAATTGCATCGAGTTTTCAACTCCAAATGAAGGAGGCTCCAACACCTTGTTTACTAACTACAATTGGGAGGATGCTCCAATGCCTTAGATCTCAGGCTCTAACTTGATGGATGCTCCAACACCCTATCCACCAACTACAACTGGACGGAATCTCCAATGCACTGTGCAAGAAACAACCTGCCCTAGCACCACCCTGTTGCCATGAATTTTTCTATGGATACAACCTGAAGGTGACTCCAATCACCTGCCTTGCACCACCCTGCCACCCTAATCAGTAGGCATACCACGTTTCACAATTTTCAGACTAGATCCCCATGTGCTCTGAATCAATATAAGAAGGTTTTAATGAAGATAACGCTGCATTTTTTGATATGTATATCCTCTCAAGTCCTGGAAGCCTCACTACACACCATTTCTCAATCTGACT
This sequence comes from Pinus taeda, assembly GCA_000404065.3. Classification (NCBI taxonomy): domain Eukaryota; kingdom Viridiplantae; phylum Streptophyta; class Pinopsida; order Pinales; family Pinaceae; genus Pinus; species Pinus taeda. The sequence continues at coordinate 15,166 of APFE030199363.1, forward strand.
GTTGTGCTATCCAACAAGTATTCACACAACCTGTCTCTGCTCAATCACAATGCCAAAACAAACCATTGCAAAACATGCATATCAAACTAAGAATCCAATTTAATATTCAAACGAAATCATTGTGCCAAGTTTCTAATGCTAATGTAAGTATCAGGCACTAATGTCCCATGATGGCATAATCCAAGGTACCTTAGGTCATCCCTATGACTTATTCGCAATGCTCTCAAACTCTACACAAGGGCTATTAATACATGTCTTATAGTTGCTCAGATAATCAATGTCCTGGTGCCATGTCATGTCACTGATGTGTCATCACATATGGCTATCATGTAATATAAAACATGTCACTGTCACATAGAAATTGTCATGTCGATGTCCTTATATAATTGCTGCAATATGAGGATAATACAAAGAGAGCCATGCACATATATTGCTACTATCATACGGTCATTGTCAATGAAATCGTGTCACTGTTAAATTCATCAAAGATTGTTGCATACTGTGCAATATATCACTTCAAGTTCCTATGCTTCTCACTATATAAATATGAAGCCTTTTGACTGCTTCCATATGTGTGTTATCAATATTTTCCAAATCAATTCTTAGGATCACTGTTATAGTCATCAAGAAGCATAGATAGTTATATCAAGGTAAAGAGTCATAAATCATTGTTACTAGGAAATTTGTCACCTTCTACAAAAACCTTTTCCAAGATATATTGTTACTTGTCACTATTAGTGTTATTGTAAATAATGAAAACCCTTAGTCATGAATTGTTGTTACAGTGAATCTATATCATTGCAAAACTCCTGTAGGTTCAATGTCCTGGTAATAGCATAATTTCAAAATATATATACACATAGTATTTCTTCTGTGTGTTCCTCTTATTTCAGGTCAAAACCATATCAAGATATAGTGCAAGGGTTATGTGATAGGTGACCTTAAATGACTAGACACTTGTTGTTTGATATTCCTTAAATCTGTAACCTAAAGCTTCAAGTCCAATTCCTATAAGTTGTGCACTAGTTCTGCAACAAGCCCTACTTCTCTTTGTTGTAGTATAGAGGTACTGACCTAGAGGTTGAATTTCATAGGTTTGCAACAGAGAAAGGTGCCCCAATGAGGCGAAATAAGAGGTATTTTTATTTGCAACAAGAGAATATCCAAGTGAATCAAGAACCAAAAACAAAATTGCAATACAAAAGAGACTTGAACTCAATCTATAATTTATGTCCTAAAAGAGGGTTGAAAACATACAACAAGGCCTAATCCTGCACTCCAACTTCAAGCAAATTCCAACTAGACTTTGACAGGGAACGAATAACTTTGAACAAAACCAATGTATTGTCTACAACAAAAAGGATGAAAGATGAATCCGAGAGCCCAACAAAAATTACAACAAAACCCCCAAACAAAGATAACACAAACCAGATAACTAATGGTAATGATAACTTATGGAAAAGAAAAGTTACCAGCCGAATGTTAAAGCCAAGGGAAAAATTATAATACTGTTCTTATTCTACCACAAGTCTGAAGGTATTAGTAAGAGGTATGAGGTAGATATTAGAAGCAGATCCAAAATTTCTTTAAAAGAGACTTTACTTGAAAACTCGAAGGCTGTAAGGTGTTAATTTGTGAGCTTGTTATCTTTCCTTTAATCAAAAATACCTTTTCTCTCTTTATAATACCATTCAACAAGAACGAACCTTCAAGAAACCACCCAAACACGTAACAAAAAAACCCTAAATCACTGAGATTTCTTTGATGGTTTCCTCAGGGGTCTGAATATTCTACCTCAAGAGGTCGAGAGCTTTCAGAGGTAGATCTCTAAGATTGTGTGTTGAATTTTTTTTTGACGTAAGGTATAAGGTCTCATTTTTATAGACCTAAAAGGGGATCCCTATTATGAATGTTGGAGGGCTTCATAAATTTAGAAGTTGGAAGGTTTTAAGCCATTCATTAAAATTTAAAACCTTTAAGTAGAATGGAGTTAAAATAATAAATAACATTAATTTAATAAAATTAAAGTTATAATTAATATTTAATTTTTAATAATGTTTCCCTTTTCTTTTAGTTTTAATTTCAATTTTTATTTTAAGTATCCTTTGACCATTATATTAAACTTATTAAATCTCACTTTGACCTTTGACTTGACCAAGGTGAAGGAACAATATCACCATCTCATGAGCATTTGACCCATTTACTAGGGTATTCAACTTCAAACATGAATATCTCTTAAACCACGAGGCCTCTCAGAGAATGCCACATACCACTGGAAACATCTCGATGAGGAGAATCCAGTGACAAGGATATCCAAGGAAAATTTCATGATTTACTACTTCAAAAACCTTTGACAAGTTCAGGGTATGTCCTCATTCCAAGGAACCCAAAACTAGAACTTACAGTTTCAATCCATCCAACAGTGGAGCTTCCAACTTGATGTAATCCAAAAAAATATAAGAGAGTTCATTAACTTTTTGTAATCAATTACTAGTCAAAGTCAAACCCCAGGGTTTACATCAATGACAACACCATCCAACAATCTCCCCCTTTGTCGTTGATGAAAACACACGTACTCCTTCTGCATGACAACTCCCCATGACTTCATGCCTCCATCTCCTTCACATGATTTTGATCTCATTCACATGATTTCTCTTCCCCTTTGACATCAATGGAAAAGGGCGACTCCCCATGATAATCTGTCTACTTCCTATGGACCTGTAACCTGCTTGTGCTCCCCCTGACGAGAAACCTTCCTCTGCCTTCTTGAAAAGTACTTGTCTACTTCGAAATGCCTTCCTTAATGCTTGTTGCAATGACTTGTCTCCTCCTGTCATGTTATGATTCATACGGATTGCCACTACTAAAATTTTCCTTTCATAACTTGCCACGACCTTCTACAATTATGCACTGCTAACTTGTATTCCTTTACCTGTTCTTCTCCCGCTAAACCTATTATAATCTCAGGAACTTAACATAAATGACTTGAAGTTGTTATTATACCCAAAATCTTGCATATATGTTTAACTGTCGACCTGTCACTAGATATATCTTTAAAATGTGCAAAATTGTTGCATATACCCCCCCCCCCCCCTTGAAAATTCAAGGAGTCAACAAGCCAGATTTTTCAGAATAATGTATAACCTAACTCTTCAGTTGGATCATCCTAAACCATGCCATCGTCAAATGTATCTATTTATTCATCTTGACTTTTTACCATTACAAAACCTGAAAGCATGAGTGTTGAGAAATTTTTATCTGCTTTATCTTGTTGTACCTTTTTTCTTCTTAAGACTTTCTTGTACTTGAAATCAAGTTTGTCATTCATGGTTGATTCCATATTGTACCTATAATCTCGAGCTATGTGCCCATAATTATGGCACTTGTAATATTTAATGGGGTTGTCATTCATGGAACATTCCTCCTTGTATCTGTAATCGCGAACTATGTGGCCATAGTTATTGCATTTTAAGCATTCAATGTTTGGCATAGCTAACATGTAATTTATGTTGATATAGTCGTCATCAAACCTGTCTTGTGATCTTGCAAATCTGCTTCTAGGGTTTTGATAATACCCTTGATAATTGTACCTACCAGAAACTTTAAAATCCCTCGGAATATGTCTGAAGTTTGTACATGAAAAACAATATCCATTAAATGAATTAGCAGACCTGGATGGTATTTTGTATTCGTTCTTCTTCGGAGGCAGTGGTGTAGTATTTTTTTATCCTTTGTCCTTGATTGCTTCAACATAATTATTTGGAGTTGCAACATCCTTAATCTTCTTCGATCCTTTACCTTGAGTAGTCTTTTCATAAATCTAACCTTGCGAAGTCTTGTATCTTGTGCCTTCGTCGCATGGATTTTTACCTGATTCTTCTGCCTTCATCTCCAACTGAGCCAATTCTTGATCTTTCTTGTCAATAACTTGCAAGTGTTCTTTTTTCCAATCCGTGAACTTGTTGATTTCATTTATAGTTGCATCAAATTCTTCTTGCTTTTGGGAAAGGTATTCTTGAAACTGAATTTTCAAGATTTGTCTTCTTCTTTCTACTTCTTCTATTTGTAGTTTTAGAAGAGTGGCCTTTTCTGCTTCTCTATTGAGAACTTGCATCTATTTCATCTGCCTTCCATTTTCCTTCGCGAGCTTGTCTATTTCTACAAAAAAAATATCCATCTCCCTTCCCTTTTGATAGCCTTTAGATACATACCTTTTACCAAATTTCTTTTGTTGTCTTATCGGGTCTTTTTGTTTCTTTTTTGCTTCCTATTCTCGAAGTTGTAAGAGAGCAACTTATTTCTTGATCGCCTTATTTTGCTTGTTTGCTTTATTAAAATCACAAAAGTCATTAGTCAATAATTCTTCCATGTCTATCCCAAATTCTTCTTCTTTATTATCATTAGATTCTTCAAGTTGTGGAGCTGTTTGATGGTTATCAACTAGATTGGTATACTTTTGACCATCATAAATATCATGGAGCTTCTTCCAAATTGGTTTTTGAGCGTTGACCAAATTTTGTTTTTACGGAGTTGAGAGAATACCAAGAATTATATCCATGGATTTCGTATTGTACTTTCTAGATTTTTGATAGACGTATCTCCCAAGACAACAAAATGCCACAAAATATAGATGTGAGCCTACAAATATGACTCCACTCTACCTTTTAAAAACGTAAATCTCATTTCACTAAACATAGGAATTGGATTAGCCAGTTCTATTCCATTAGTAGAAATATGATCTGAAATTATTTTAGTACCTAGAACTTCTTCATAATGTTGAACAACTTGCTTCTTTGACTTCACCATATCTACACTCTAAGATCTACCTTCCAGCTGCTAAGCAACTACTGATGGAACCAAGTCTGATACCAATCGTTGGAAATACTAAGAGGGGGTGGATCAATATTTCTTAGCAATTAGCAATTTATTAATCTTTTCAAAGCATTAGTTTATCTTCAACGATATTTAATCAAATAGAAAAAACCAGTAAACAACACCATTTAACAATGCACAATAATCAAGACGATGAATACAAATATTTTTAGGTGGAAAACCCCCTCCGGGTCAAAAACCACTAAATGCTTCTTAATATTTGTCTTATTCTTCAAAAATAGTAATTACTTCAAGTTTTTAGATATAACTAAAGGAGGTTCTACCCCCTAATTTACATGATCCAACTTGTAGGATGCTCCAACACCCTATTTGCCAACTGCAATTGGGAGTACGCTCCAACACCCTAGATCTCAGGCTCCAACATGACGGATGCTCCAACACACTGAGCGCTAGTTGTAACTGGACGGACGCTCTAACGCCCTGTGTAGGCAAAAACCTGCCCTAACACCACCCCGCCACCCTGAAGTGTTTTCAGGCTACAACCTGAAGGTGACTCCAATTACCTGCCTTGCACCATCCTGCCACCCTAATCAACAAGCAGATCATGTTTCACAATTTTCATACTAGATCCCCTTGTGCTCGAAATAAATATAAGAAGGTTGTAATGAAGATAATGTTGCACTACTCGATATTTATATCCTTCCAAGTCTTGGCAACCTCAATGCACGCCATTGTTCAATATAACCACTGTACTATCCAATAAAACCTCACTGCATACCACTGCTCAATATAACCACTGTACTATCTAACAATTGTTCACGCAACCTGTCTATGCTCAGTCACAATGCCAAAACAAAGCACTGTACAACCTGCGCATCAAACTAAGAATCACATTGAATAGTCAAACCAAATCACTTTTCCAAGCTACTAATGATGATGTAGGTGTCGGTCACTAATGTATGATGATTTCAATATCCAAGGTGCCTTAGATAATCCCTATGATCTACTTTCAATGCTCTCAAACTCTTCCCAAGGAGGGCTACTAACATATGTCATATAACTACTCAGATAATTAATGTCCTGGTGCCATGTAATGTCACTAATGTTTCATCAGCTACTATTGTCATGTAATATAAAGCATGTCACTATCACATAGAAATTATCATGTCAATGCCTTATCTAGCTACTGTAATATGAGCATAAGACAAAGAGATCCATGTACATATATTGATACTATCATAAGGTCATTGTCAATGAAATCATGTCACTATCAAAGTCATCAAAGCTTGTTGCATATTGTGTAATAGATCACTTCAAGTTCCTATGATTCTCATTGCATAAAGATGAAGCCTTTTGACTGCTTCCATTAGTGTACTATCACTGTCTTGCACAAATCAAGTCTCAAGATCATTGTTATAGTCATTGAGGAGCATAAATAGTTAAATCAAGGTAAAGAGTCGCAAACCATTGCTACTAGGAAAATTGTCGCCCTCTACAAAAGCCTTTCTCAAGATATAATACTACTTGTTATTGAAAAATCTAGGGAAAATAGAATTAAGGTGATTCTTCTTGGCATGATAACAATTTGTGAAGTGTTTTATAATTTTATCTTAGCTTGATCTTCTTGTCATTATTAGTGTGTGCATTTACTTCATCAAACTGCTACCAAGAACAAAGAGACAAGAACACAATATGTTTGGCATTCTTCCAGGGCCAAAACCTCTCCCTCTTGGAGAGGAAAACCTGTACAAAAATTCTTCTTATATAGATCTTCAATTGGCGAATACCAAGACCAAGACCCTTGACCTATTATGCCACTCAAAGACCAAGACACCAATCCTCTTCTCTGCCACTACTGAGATCATCAACATCACCACTGGTACATTGATGTCATCACAGTTGCACTACTACTGCACCTTCACTGATATCATCCTCATTTCTCCTTCACTAAGACCATCATTGTTGCAAGTATCATCGAGATCATTTTCTACTACATCTTTCCTGCACCTTTCTTCACTAAGATCAATGTTACAACCCGAGATAATGAGATCACTGAGATATGAGAGTTGTATCAAGATCAAGATCATGATCTGTGATCTCATCTATGCCTGGATCAATACAATATAGGCCAAAAATTTATTATAGAGAACCTCTTTATCACAAATGTATCAAGACTGTGATTATGTTTAATATGTTGAGACAGTGATCACCAAGTATGTGATTGTGTCTAGAATGAAATCCGATAGAGTGTGTTGTTGCGACATCACCAAGTTACATGTATTCCGACGCTGTTAGGAGACAGGTCTGAATCTTCTCACTGTGATATACTCTGAGATTTTTCTTGTCACAATCATGCTGAGACTGTTAGAACAACTGTGGGATTATGGAGATCCTCTTTACCATAGGATAACAATGACTATGTTCCCTTTCATTGAGATGTGCACCACCGAGGAGGAGAGGATAATCATCTTCCTCACTGTGATCATCACCAAAGATGTAGAGATCAATAAGATCCTATACCCAACCGAGATCTCCTTTTTGCACCTCATTCAAGACCCTACAACACTGTGCTTGACGAAGAATGTGAGAAGATCGAGATGTTATCTGTGGTTCCCATACCAAACACAAAGATACTAGCTCAAAGTCCTTTATGCATGCACCTTAAACCTATCCGAGGATGCAGACAAATACGAGCTTCTATACTTCATTTTTGCACTAACCTTGACGGGGTATTTATAGTGATTATGTCCATATATGCAAGCCGACTTGAAGATGTGAATCGACACGTCTATTTATTGAGTTGACATGACTGTCATTTAGCTAATTAAATCAATTTGGAGGCCAACATGATGATCTCCTTATCGTTTTGCTTGCAGACTTCTTGTGCTTGCTTTTGGAGGATTGATCTTGGTCTTGGGGAGATGTTCTAGGCTAGAACACATTTTACATAAGCTCATACAGATCTCCTTCATACATGACTTGACTCTTTTACTGTTGGGTTGTGTTATATTATTTCCACGACTAGCCCATGTAGTTAACAAGGGGGTTAGAGGGGGGGCGGAGC
>APFE030199374.1:0-16799 GCA_000404065.3 Pinus taeda
TTGTTGTGGAAAATCAAATTACTCAATTTGAATAAGGCACAATTCAAAATTGAGCCTTTTATTGCTACAATTCCCACATGTTATATGAGTGATTTGGTTTGCACACACTAATATTGTGGTTGAAAGAAAATAGGAAGTGTTTTTTGTTGTTTGTGTGCAGGTTTGAGGGAAGAAGTAGGAGACAATATCTATGGGCGATCTTCCTCCAAGTTGGTTTGGTTGCACCAATAGATGTTGGATTCTTGTCATAGAAAGGTCACTCTTTCATATTTTCTTCTTGACTGCTTGTGTATGCTTAGAGGTTGTTTTCCTTGTTGCATCACTTTGTACACACACACCCCTTCTCGGTAGACTCTGGGAAAAGTCGACTGGAATCAAAGTAACTCATTACTATCAATAATATTTTCCTATAACAATGATATAATTGAATATTGTAATAAATAGAGTTTGGAACTCAAATTGAAATGAATTAGAGTGTTGAGCTTGACTAATTACAAAAGAAGAGTTTGTTGTTCAATTATGTTTTCACACTCAATATACTTGCGCATTGTTTACTTGAGAACACAACTATAAATGTGAATTTGTTTCCCATGGTTGAGCATTATTGTTGGAACTATAAAGTTGGAAAACCAGGGCTGAAATACCAATCAAAATAGGGATATTCATTCATAATAGTTAATGCACAAAGAGAGGAAGCTTGAAATAGATATGATAGTGATTGCAAATACATTACATTTAGAATTCCACATTGGATATTTGTTATGATGAGATGGATAAGCCATAGGCCTAGTATTTATAGATCATAGCATCCTCACCCTTGATTGGAACTAATTCTTCTCTTACCACTAAATCAAATTCTAGAACAATAACCTCTTCATTCCCATCAATAATTGAATGAGATGCCTATGATTTAGAGGGCCACACAATCTCACCAAACTTCACATTTAAACTCACCATAGTCTTCCAATATGTTTAAATGTAGATCTTATGATCTTTATAAGTCACACTATATAGAAAAAAATGTATTATTATGGCATCTCAAATGTACCTCTATTAGGAGCTTCACCACTTGTGCATCTACAATAACTCAAACATTAGACCATCAACAACTTGCCAAACTTCAACATCCTTCATATCAAATTCACAAGCCAAAATATTCAAACACCACATCATGAGTTGTTTAGGAATTCCTACAATGAAGATCACATCTTTGTAAAACAGAAAAATAAGTGGATTATATCGATCAAAGTTAAAAGATACAAATTTTACAATCTTGTCCATCTTGAAATACCGACCTCATAGTGCAAACAAAACCCCATATAGGGTCTCTAACAACCTATAAGTATGGTCAGTATCTCTCCCATGCAGCTCAAAACATTCGAAAACTAAAGAAAAACCCTCAATAAGGTCAAATCCATCTTTTTGAGAGAATCCTCTAATAATTAGAGTAAGAGTATCATTAAGGTCGACTCCCTCTTTCTCATAGGATCAAATAGTATTATCCTAGTACTCTTCAATACTCCCATCAATTTCTATATTGGAATCAATCATTGATCCCATAATAAGTTTTTAACGTATTTTCATTACATCTTTCCCTATTATAACTTGCATATGCCTTCTCCAAACTAGAAGTGTCATCCATCTTCTCACTAGCCCACATGATTTCCACATGATCATCAAGAAATGACCACCATACCATACACCTCTAACCAAATTCCTTGGAATTGTTAGACCAAAAATATTGGAAGTGGATTGATGTTCTTGAAATGCAACTTTGCATTGAATATTTTTCATGCAAGAAATTAAAAAAGATTTTTCTTCAAACTGGGAACAAACAAAAATTCATTCAACTCAAGAAAATCATTTGTATGACATCTAGATGGAAATGGAGCCCAATGTTTTTATAGGATAAGTAGCATTATAATTGAAATCCATACTCCTTCCTTCATTATGATCTTAAGTTATATTAAAGAGTTTCTCATCATAAGTTATATTTCTTAAATTCCCACTATCAGCATACCATTCAACACTTGACTTGGTACTGTTGGAAGACAAACAAAATACCATGAATAAGATTTTCTCAAGTTGGATGCTAACTTGTTTACTATTGCCATAATACCCACACTCCCTATAACCCATTTCTACTACTTGGATTCCCCTTCTTCTCTAGACCTTTGTTGGCATAAATTCCCTTCTTATGACACCTAAAACATTTCCACATTACTCGAATCCTTCTCATGTTGTCTTGCATATTCCTTCTTACCCTCTTTGTTTCCCTTCCTCATCCACTCAATTAGATCTACGTCTTATACATCTTTTTTATTTTTTGAATAAAATCCTAACCATATGTCTTCTTTCACAAAATCATCCCAAATATGATCATAATTAGGTAAGTTTTCATAAGAACAAACACCTTGGATAAAGGGGTTTCCAAGATGGAGTAAAATAATTCAAGGTACTAGGCACTAACTCGTTATCATCTACTTTTGTCATGATGCCAATGAATTGATCTATGAATTTTGTGATTTTTATCTATGAGCTTTAGAAGTCACACTATATACAGAAAACATATACTCTTATGGCATCTCAAATGCCCCTCTATTAGGAGCTTCACCACTTGTGCATCTACAATAACTCAAACATTAATCAACAACTTGCCAAAATTCAACATCCTTCATATCAAATTCACAAGCCAAAATATTCAAACACCACATCATGAGTTGTTTAGGAATTCCTACAATGAAGATCACATCTTTGTACAACTCCAAAATAAGTGGATTAGATCTATCAAAGTTAAAAGATACAAATTTTACAAATCTTTTCCATCTTGAAATACCAACCTCATAGTGCAAACAAAACCCCACACATGGTGTCTAACAACCTATAAGTATGGTCGATATCTCTCCCATGCAGCTCAAAATGTTCGAAAACTAAAGAAAACCCCTCAATAAGGTCAAATTGATCTTTTTGAGAGAATCCTCTAATAATTAGAGTAAGAGTATCATTAAAGTCGACTCCCTCTTTCTATAGGAGAAAACAATATTATCTTAGTACCCTTCAATACTCCCATCAATTTCTATCTTGGTATTAATCATTGATCCCATAATATGTTTTTAACCTATTTTCATCACATCTTTCCCTATTATACCTTGCATATGCCTCCTCCAAACTAGAAGTGTCACTTATCTTCTCACTAGCACGCATAATTTCCACATGATCATCAAGAAATGACCACCATCCCATACACCTCTAACCAAATTCCTTAGAATTGTTAGACCAAAAATATTGGAAGTGGATTGATGTTCTTGAAATGCAACTTTGCATTGAATATTTTTCATACAATAATTTAAAAAAATATTTTTCTTCAAACTGGGAATAAACAAAAATTCATTCAACTCAAGAAAATCATTTGTACGACATCTAGATGGAAATGGAGCCCAATGTTTTCATAGGATAAGTAGCATTATCATTGAAATGTACACTCCTTCCTTCATCATGCTCTTAAGGTATATTAAAGGGTTTCTCATCATAAGTTATATTTCTTAAATTCCCACTATCAACATACCATTCAACACTTGACTTGGTGTTGGAAGACAAATATAATACCATGAATAATATTTTATCAAGTTGGGTGTTAACTTGTCTACTATTTATGTAATATCCACATTCCTTCTAACCCATTTCTACTACTTGGATTCCCCTTCTTCTCTAGACCTTTGTTGGCATAAATTCCCTTCTTATGACACATAAAACATTTCCACATTACTCAAATCCTTCTCACCTTGTCTTGCATCTTCCTTCTTACTCTCTTTGTTTCCCTTCCTCGTCCTCTCAATTAGGGCTAGGTCTTATACATCTTTTTTATTTGCTGAATAAAATCCTAACCACATGTCTTCTTTCACAAAATCATCCAAAATATTATCATAATTAGGTAATTTTTTATAAGCACAAACACCTTGGACAAAGGGGTTTCCAAGATGGAGTAAAATCATTCAAGGTACTATGCATTAACTCCTTATCTTCTACTTTTGTCATTATGCCAATGAATTTATTTATGAATTTTGTGATTTTGGCTAGGTAGATGACTAATGTATCCATGTTACTCATGTGGATGACTGAAATATGGTTTCTTAAGAGAAACTTCCTTGAAACACTCACAGTTACTCAAACTTCATTAAAGCACCATAAATCTCCTCACTAGTCTTCTTGAAAATGTGAGCAATGAAATGACCCTTCACTAATTCAAAAATGATTCAATTTAGCTTGGCCTCCTCCCTAGAATGCACAACTAATAATTTTGGATTAGTAGGTGCAATGATCAAATTATAAACATGCTTCCAATGTTCACTTGCCTCCAATAGAATGTGTTGCCTACACATCTAAGGTGTAAAATTGGAAACACCTTTCAATATGTCACACTCTTTAAGATAGAGAGAGTCATATTTGTAGATATAAAAAAATATATCAAAGAAAAAATCAACAAAAATCAGGTTCTTGCTATAAATTGAACTAAGGCTTCACACTTAACACCTTATAAATTGTCAACCATATCACCTTAGTATGGAACAACTAGCACACCCAAATCCTATTCACCAAGAGATAATTTTTTGTAAAATTAGCTTTGGCAATATGTGAGGATTTCTGGATTTATTTCAATGCAAATTTAAAATTTCCACTTCAATCTTGAGATTTCATAGATCTACTTCTTATATTATAGCCATAGGGATTATTCTAAAATATAAAATTACAACATCATATATTTCACTTCTGTTTAACCAAATACACAAGATAACCCAACAAGGGAAATACTTTTCCATTTGTTAGGGAATTTCTCAACATATTACTTACAACCATAAAACTACCCATTTAGTTTCTATATGTTTGTAAAATCATTTAAAAAAATTTGCTCACTTTTACGTAAAATCAAGTATAACTAGTGTTAGAAACTACTCAATCATCATGAGAGCATAATGATGCACACCATAATTTTCCAACACTTCTCACCCTTTCATGCCTATTTTATTTATGATCACTACCTAAAATCCTTATATATAACTAAATATTTCCAAGATGTTACTTGATTGCTAATTCAAATATTTTTTAACATTTTCTCTTTGGATTAATGCATTTTCTCTTAATTTTAAGGGAGTGTGAAGAATATATGTGTGTCTTCAATCTTTGATCTCATTATGCCATTTAAGATGTTGTGTATTAATTGTTGATAGGTGGTTGTCATTGATGTCAACCCAAGCAACACGTGGAGCTACCCCGATATTTGTCGGTAAATTTCACATAGAATTTCATGAAATCTCATGTCAGGATAATCTAGATAGATTCTCCTCGACAATATGTTTATGTTGATATATGATACACCTTGTGGTTCCCTCTAGCTTGAGAGAAAATTGAGTTTGACATTGAAGACCCAGTTTTTGTGGGCTAAAACCCTGGGGTAGTGACATGACACCTCCTCCTACGGTTGTGAATATATGACATTACTCATCATTGTAACCTCACCATGTATAAGTTACATAACTTCAAGAACCAAAGACAATAAATCAATCACTGAATTCACGACCAGGTAGGACCATATGCACTAAGCCAATCATTGATTTCACATTTCTAAGTGGAACTGAAAATATTTCTAGAAAGATCCTTAACACAATATTAAGGGTTAGTTATTATTAGTTAATTAATATCAATAAAATTATATCATTTTGATAAAATAATTTTACTTATCAAATGAATTAACATTATTTTAAGGGATTATTCTTTTCTCCAAGAGTCTACTAAGAAACCCTTAATGACTAACAAAATCAAAAGGTCTTGGCATAATTAAGGTTAAAAAATTCCAAAAGAGCTAGCAGTCCTTCTCACTTAAAACACAAGGCATGTATTTTTGTAAATTAAATAACTTTATCTCCTCAACGGTCACTTTTTTAGGAGCCCCTTATAGGAATATAAAAGGAGACTCATTATACCTCCATGATTGAGCTTTAACGTATGTATAAGTAAAAAAAAAGCACTTTGCATCTGAATTTTTTGGCCTACCCTGAGGCACAACGCAGGCATCCAGAAGAGAGGGTTTAGGTGTCGTTTTGTGTCTTAGGACTATCTTGTGGAAGGTTTATTAGAAGGCTTTGGATCGAAGTTTCTAAGTTTCATTATTGATAATCTTCATGACCCATTTCATAACATAATATCGGTCTCAAGGAGAGAAAAGTCTTAGGACAACTTTAATATTTTCATTAGTAAATTTTGGAAATGTTTGGAGCAGGTCTCAAGATAGTGAAGGTCTAGGCATCCTTTTAAGTCTAGGACACGTCTAGTTAGGGCTTAGTTTTAGGTCAGTCTAGGTATTTTGAGGACTGTTTTAGGGCAATGAAGGTTTAGGACTATCGTTTAGGTTTGGTCAAGGTATCTGACCTATTCATTTAGGATCCAAAACGACTTTTAAGCTCGACCTCCAATGCCCTTTGAGCTCAGATCTATGGTGACTAATATCTAAACTTTCAGTCCTTCAAGTACTGTGTCAAGGTAAAATCACTTGTGTACCTTTTATAATCATTTGTGCTATCGCAGGTAGAGGAGGTCAAGGACTTTCGTTGGGGAAGCATCCAGTCAAGGTAATTCATGTGTTTTTTTTCTTAGTTTTTGGAAACTCATTGTATTTCTCTCATTACATGTGGAAGAGTGCACATTTCAGGTTAGCTTCTTGTATTTTTGTTTATGTAGACTATTTAAGGTTGCCACTTTGGTATTTGGTGTTGGATTCGTATACGAGTAGGTTTGGTTGAATGTAGGTACAAGTCTAATGGATCAAATCAAGTATGGTCAAGTCAAGGATCCTTCTATTGTTTCTCTTGAGTAATATTTTTGGATTCGTATGGGCATATTTGATTTTTGCAGGTGGAGGACTTGAAAAATTTGTTGAAAGAACCATCTTTGTGGCAAAAAGGTAACAAGAACTATAATTCATGGCAAGCAACAACAGTATCATCCAATGACATCATCATGCAGTGATATCTTCATCCAATGGAGCAGTGAGGGTCTAAAGCAACAACTCACTTCAAGAAGGAAGAGTGGTGATATCAAGGTATAAACATCAAAGGGAAGAAGCCAACACCATCTATCACAAGCAAATGAAAAGAGAGAAGTATATCCTTAAGGTCCAGTATCACTTGTAGCAACATCAACAACCGATAGGAGGATAAATCCATCATTCTTGACCACTTTCTACTGCAAGTTTAATCATCAACATCAAGGATAATTGATACAGTTGTTGTCAAATCTTGTAAGCATTGTAAAACAATTGTCCTAGAGTCCTTTGGTAAATTGAAGTCAAACATTATAATTGTAAAAGGTTTGTGTCATTGCCTAGAGTTGAAGAAGGAAAATTTGTCTTGGTAAAAGGGTGTTGGTTTGAAGTTGGGAAAAGGGTTATTGTTTTGTCAGGACAAGGGTTTAGGTCCTAGCGTTATTAGCCAATCAAGACAATTATTTAAATATCATTGTAACGTGGATCATTGTCCCTGGTACGAGAGTCGACACTTTCTGTATTCAATGTTTTGTCTTTAGGGTGGTAGGGTGGTGCTAGGTTGGTGAATGAAGTCACCTTCTAGTTGGGGTCTATAAACACTTCAGGGTGGTACAATGGTGCCAAGGTGAGTTGTGGCTCACTTGCGTGTCGAAGCATCCTTTCAGCTAACTGCTGATAAAACCAGGGCATTGGGGCGTCCTTCCATTGGGAGATGGAGAAGAATGATTTTCTAGAGTTATAGGAAGTTATAGCTTTCTTTTCAATTGGGATTGAAGATTAAAGAACTTATTATAAAAGTGTTCGATGGTTTTTGACCCGGAGGAGGTTTTCCACCTAGAGATATTATGCCTATTGTTTTTATTTTTTCATTATTGTTTACTTCTCTTACTAAACAACAATAATAATAACTGAATATTAACTAATGCTCTGAAAAAAGATCAATAAAGTGTTAATTGCCAAGAAATATTGATTCACCCCCCCAGTATTTCCAACAATTGGTATCAGAGCTTGGTACCTTTACTAGTTGTTTATCATCTGGAAGGAGATCATGGACTTCACCAAGAATATAGTTCCTCTAGTTAATGGAGATAACTATTCACTATGGAGCAGAAGGATGGAGGTTCATTTACTTGCACAAGGATATGAAGTTTGGGAAATAGTCAAACAGGGCTATAAAGCAACAACATATGAACAAGCTAAGAGGATATTATTATAAGTGGACTCACTCAATTTTTCTATGTTAAGGTATTAGGTTGTAAAACAACTAAGGATCTATGGGACAAGCTTCGAAATATATATGCAGGAGAATCGAAGGTCAAGGAAGGAAAACTTCAAATTTATAGAGCTCAATTTGAACAACTGAGGATGAAAGAAGATGCGAACATTACAACTTACTTTGAACATGAAGATGAAATAAAAAATGCTTTGGAAGGATTAGGAGAACCAATTGACAAAAAGGTCATTCTTCGGAAATTCCTCAGAACTCTTCCATCAAGATTTGATCCTAAGGTTTCAGTCTTAGAAGATAGATAAGAATTAAGAAACTTAAGTATAAATGAACTACATGGGATCCTTACAACTTATGAAATGAGGCTTTAAGAAGAATATGGTTCATCTAATATAGAAACAACATTCACAACATCCAAGAAGACTGGGAAGGGAAATAATAATTTTTATATGAAGCATTGTGACACTGCAAAAGAGAAGTTGGAAAGGTTGCATAAATTATATTATGGAGGAAAATTTCAAATTTTAGAAATGGAGAAAAATACAAAGGAGTCTTCTATTATTGCAGTGACAAATCAAGCCTCCTCGCAAGAAGAAGATGGAGGTACCAATCACTAACAAGATGAAGATGAATCCCTAGTGATACCAGTGATGGATCAAACATCAATCAAGTGGAACAAAAAGAAGAGATAAACATAAATGGTGAAAAGAAATCCAAGGTAATGGCCCTAGAAGAAAAAATTAAAAGGCTCACAGCTGAAAATAAAAATCAACAAATGTTGCTGCAAATTTTTGATGAAAAGGAGTGTTCCTTTAAAGAAGAAATTTCAGATACGAAAACTCATCTAGAAGAAGGAAGAAAAATAAAATATGGAATGAGGAAGAAGTATAAGGAGCTAGAGGATGAGTGCCAAAAAATGAAGGCTAATGCAATTTCTATAAGAAAAGAATTAGAGAGGTTTAGATCTAGTGCTCAAGCAACCACTAGAAGATCAAAAAATGTTGGAGCAGTTAGTAATAACATGAAAAAGGAGAATCATCATCCATGCAAGAAGAAAAAGAACAAGAAAATAAAGGCAAAGAAAAATAGAATTGACAGATGTTATAACTGTGGAAAATGAGGACATATAGCAGTGCTTTTTAGTAATGAAGTGATCAAACCCTCTCATCAAAAGGAGCATCAAAAGGAGGAGCAACCTCAAGCATGCATGCAAAGAATATTTCTGTTTTCACGAAGGTCACCAATAGTAGGGCATAATAGACCTATTTGTGGTTATTTTTTCTTATGCAATGATTTTAGCCATAGTGCTATCAACTGCATGGCACATGCAAGGAATATAAATGAGGTCAACAAAAGATATCCACTTATTTCTCTGTTCCATGGTCACATAAGATGTTTTGTGTGTAAAAATATTGACCATAAGGCCAAGTATTGCAAGTTGTCCATGTGTTATAGGAGATATAATGAGAGAGAGAAGAATATGAAAGGGAAATTGAACAAGAAGAAGGAGGATCAACATATGAAATTTTGGAGGGGAAAAGAGTAGCAAGGAACTCCAATTAAAAACTGGGGCCTGCAAAGTCTCAAGGGGAGCATATGGTTGCATATTTAGTTGCATGTAGACCTTTGGAGGTGCATCCATATAAAAGATAATTCATAAATAAAAATATACACATTACAGGAGATGCATGTGTTTAGGGGGAGTTCATGAGGTTTGAAGTGTTATTTTTATTACTGATTTATTCTTATTCCAATTTGATTTAGTTGGATCAACCATTTTGTTACTAATGACTTTGGACCAGTTGTATGCCGATAGTATTGAAAATATCGTGGCCACTTGATTATCCTTATAGGAATGATTATGGTGTGATATAGGATCACACATTCAAGGGGAACATTTATTCTTCCTAATGGTTTTATAGATGGTTGGTGTTATGCTCGTTTGACATGAGTTTGTTGCAGGAAATATGTTAAGTTAGTTTTTGATGCTATTTCCATGTATTTTCTAGTAGAATGAGGTGATATGCTTGCATGAATTAGCTAGTATATTATATTGCTAAATAAGATTTATGTCATGTATTTCCATGTATATGTTTCTTCCATTGAGATCAGATGATGTGCTGGAGTTGGCTCATCTAGAGTATGCACTTTCTTGCTCATGTTTTCTATTCTAGATGTATCAAATTGTTGTTGATATGTATTAGGATGGATGAATCATATGTTTCTATTGCATGGATAGAGAGTATGATGTTGCTTAGGTGTTTTGATATCATGCATGTTGTTGACGAGATATTACACACTCATATGACAAAGTCACGATGATTTATATTGTTTCTCATATATGGCGAGAATGTTGTTTCTCATGATGTTTTGGTATGATGTATGTTGATGATGTGATATAATGCATATATATGGCTAAATCATGATGTTGGTGTTGCATGGAGTATGTATGTTATTTCCGATAATGTGATGGTTTTATGTTGTTGTTGCTTGGATTCTACTCTCATGGGGAGAGAGAGTGACTGGATTTTTTGAGGTTGAGGAGATGAGGAGTTAATGTTGGTACTGCATAGATTAGTTCTACTATTTTGTTTCTCGGATGCATTGCATATTGTCCATATCTTGATGCTGTTGGAGAGATTTCATGTATTGGTTCATATGTCACTAGTGATGTTGTTGCTACGTGTTTATTTTATGCTCAAAGATTATTTTGATGCTACTATATTAATGAGTCTCATGGATGCTTTGCGATGATGACATATTCGTTGTTGCCTTTATTGCATATTGTTATGTTGCTAATATTATATGATTATGTTGTAGATGCCTATGTGTAGTATGGTGATCGTTGGTGGATGTTATGTATTTGCTACTACATGTGGAAATTATCTCATTGTTCATGATTGTATTTGATGAATATTCCATGTACTCATGTTGTTTCGTAGTTTGGGCATGCATAGAGGAGAGCACCTTTGTATACAATTGTAAAAGCCATGTATTATCGTTGCTTCATCTCTTGTATGCACTGGTCATGGAGAGAGCCATGGTGTGTAGTATGTATTGTAAAATGTGTCAATTAGCTATGTATGGGCTAATGGGTGTCATGTATTATTTTGTATATCATTGATGTAGCCCCATTACGTTGGGTGCATGATGTAATATTGGGTCATTAAAGTCATTGGTTGGTGATAGGTTTGTTATAATGGAGTCATATGTTAATTCTATGTAATTTTCACAGAGATGTATTTGCTCCATGAAGCATTGTATATGTATGGCACTTCATTGTATATCATTGTTCAAAGTCAGTTGGAGTTTGTTCTTGAGGAGAAATTTCTTGCACTTGACAATGAGGCTTATTGCAATACGTGGATATGTTTCTACAACAACAAAGAGAATGTGTTTGCGACTCCATTAAATTCTTACGGGGGGCATGTTCAGTTTCAGATATCACATGGCACTGGACATAGACTTATTGGCAGTTGAGTTCCTTATTTTACATTCTTATCTTATAGGAGAGTATTTCTCTCATTCAACACATTATTGGAAGTGTTCTCCCATGTTGGTATGAACCTTTTCCATTGATGTCAAAGGGGGAGAGAAGTTGGATTGATGGAGTTCAATTTTAGAGTTGCATGGAGAGTGTATGGAGTTCAACCTTAGATATTGGAGATCAGGTTGAGGTTGACATCAATTCCAAGGTGGAGCTTGTTGGCACTGTTGTGTTGGAATTAATGTTAACAATGTCATGGTTTTTCTTGTCATATTTCTTATGTCAATATGAGGATGTTGATAGTCATCCTCATGATGTGTGATGAGTGTTTTAGTTGTTTCAGTGATCAACTCGTTGGTCTTGTTGGTTGGCATTGATGTTAACTTGGTTGTGGCATGACTTAGCACAGGATTTGGAGGCTAAGTAGAGATGGCTACAAGGTATGTTATGATGGCTTGTTATGGGTTAATGTTTCTACAAGTATTAGAGGTGGCTCTATAGGTGTTGAAGACAGTTAGATGACTTGATGCTACTGCTGCATGTGTTGGATATGTCGCTACATGTGTTGGAGATGTTGTTACATGTGTTGGAGATTCTTCTACAATGTTGGAGGAATTGGAGATGTTTCTAAATGTGTTGGATATGTTTCTATATGATTTGAAAATGGGGCGCTAAATGCTTCTTGTGAGCTTACAAGAACCTCTCCCACTTCCAAAACTTAAATATTCCCATGATTTATTGATTAACGAATGCGGAATTAATAATGTGTATGAAAATAGGTGTATGCTTGTGTTTATTTTAAAATTGTTTATGTGCTGTAAGATGATTTCATTGAGCTGATATAAAACACATAACAGTGGAACAATGTAGCAAATAACAAACACACATAACAACAATATAATATGGAGTTCACCCAAAACTCTTGGGCTACGTCTCCTTGAGCTCCAGTCAACTCAACTAGGCTCTCTGGGATTATGGCATAAGTTCTTTTACAAGCTCCACTCTCAACTTCACTGGTTTACATAGAACACAATGGGTTTAGAACACCATATCATCCCTGGCTCTAAAGCTCTCAGGCTTTTTGGCTTTGGCTCTCGGCTCTGGCTCTGGCTCTGGCTCTTGGCTCTGGCTTGTGGCTCTGGCTCTTGGCTCTGGCTCTGGCTCTTAGCTCTGGCTCTGGCTTTGGCTCTTCAGCTCTAGCTTCTTAGAGCTCTCTCTCGGCCTCTGCGTGCACCAATGGACCCCTTGACCTCCAAGCGCCCCTTTGCAACCTTCCAGCAACACTCAACAACCTCTATGACTGTCAATTGAGTTTTTTGGTTCACTTTACCTACAAGTGACTCTTGAAACTCCCTGCGATCTTCGCTGCCTTAGCAATCGTGCTCTCTGGCTTTTGTGAGGCCTCTTTTTTCTCTGCGGCTTCCCTAGCCGTTTCTCTACATGTAATCACTCCTTTGTGGCTCTATGGCTTCTTCAGCTCCTTGTCTCTTCGATTGACCATCTAGCTCTGTGGCTCTCTCGGCATTACAAATGCATCATTGCCTATAAAACGCCTGCTTGCAGTGTGGCACAATGACCAAGGGAAGTTACAAAGGAATCAGGGCTTTCTTCAGATGAAAACCTAAAAATAGAACAAAATTCCATTACACAGAGATTTTCTGAAAATACACTATTGGGCGTGAATTCCGGACTTGAAATTTCATTAAATCGCCCCTAAAAACCCTTTCAAGTCTGCCTTTTATGGCTATTGCAAGCCCACTGTTGATCTGCATGATCTTTGATCCAACGGTTGATATTCATTTTGGGTGGCTTACGTGCACGGAGGTTACCTGCCTGAAAAGGTGGTTTTCTCTCTCCTCAGCCATGCCACAAGTCAGCCAATGTATGGGTTCGGGCCGCACCTATTCAAAACCACTTACCGCCTAAGGCCTGCCCGAAATCCCGCTTACCACAAATTTCAAAATTTATAGGGCTGCATTTATAAACCTTTCGGGTCCGGATTTATCGCTTTAGGCTGTTTCCTTTGTATTTCGATTTTTATAGCGGAAAGGCGCTAATACACAGAAAATCCAAAAATCCCGGATTTCAAATTTTATGAAATCAGGTCCATAATCCCTATCGGATCTGGGTTGTGATTGCTAATCACAATCACAATGGCTTGGGTGTCTGCCCTTTGGGTATGTCGACTGCCAATCTGCCGATTTGCCGATCCGTCGATCGCCCTGATCACCGATCGCTGATATTGCACCTCGTGTATTGCATCGGTAGGTGTGTATGCCTTCTGCCCCTCCGATCACTGATCAATTGATCACTCCGATCGCTGATATCGCAATTGCATTATCACATTATTGCATGTCGACTTGTTTGGGGTCCCGATATCAGGTGAAGGCCTACCTCTGATCTAATATATCAAAGATAGTTGATCAAGGGTCCTTCTGCCTTTGCATTAAGTCCTTCCCTTTGGCCTTTTGTGATGTGATTTCCTTAAGGAGCCTTTTAGGCCATTTTTAGAAGAAATGCCTCCTTTTCCAAATGACAAAGGCAATCTTCTTTCTGCGATAACTTCTTCATCCAAAGTCCATTTTAGCCCATTCAAGTTGCAGTAGATTCAGAATGAAAAGATCTACACAATGGGGATATTTCTAAGAGCATCCTTGGACTTTCGTTTTCCTTTGTGAGGAACACTTTAGACTTAGAAGCCTATTCGGGATCCATTTTGGATCACTACAAGTATCAGAGGCTGCTTGATGGCTTGATTATGTTACTGCAGGTGTTGGAGGTGTTTGGATATGCATTGGTTACGCATATGATTATTTGGTTATACAGTGATTCCCATGGTATTTTGTATTGTAGCTAATTGGTATTATCGTGGTACAGGCGCCCTTGGTACTGCATTACCATGGTATTCACACGTGGTATTTTGGCTTGTTGCTTTGATAGTTGAACAAGTTCCCTTGGTATTGGTATTAACATGGTATAGGTGCATTTGGTATTGGAATTACCATGGTATAGGTACCCTTGGTATTGATATTACCATGGTAAAGGTGCGCTTGGTATTGATATTACCATGGTATTCACACATGGTATTTTGGCTTGTTTCTTTGACAATTATACATGTGCCCTTGGTAATTGTATTACCATGGTACAAGCTCACTTGGTATTGGTATTACTATGGTACATGTGCCCTTGGTATTGATATTACCATGGTATTCACATTTGGTATTTTGACTTGCACAACATTACCCTGGTATTTACACTTGGTATTGGTATTACCTTAGTATTTTCCCTTGGTATTGGATTCAATATTGAAGAGGATAGTTTGCTATAATTTGTGTGTGAGTATTGAGTTGATGTTTCTTTTCCTAGTTGGATGTATTGTGAGTTGAGTGAGTGTGAGAAATGATGAAGAGTGTGCAAGTTGTTGGAGTCTTGTTGCAGATTTTTTGAAGCAATTTGGAGGTGTAGCAATAGATAGCAGAGGCATGTTTCAACCAACATTTTGTGTAGTGAGAGAGAAGATGAAATAGAGTTTGATTGCAGATCTATTTGGTGATTCATAGAAACTTGTTTATTCTGCATTTTGGTTGTTGGTTGCAATAGTTGTTTGTGAGAAAATTTATTATCATAGAGAGGGTTTTTGTTGATGCATTTATCAAATTAATTCATGCAATGTTTATGTTGATTCACTTTATTTTGGAGTTTTGATATTATGCATTGAATAAATTGTTGCTATGGTGTTCATGTTGAGTAATTCTTGGTTCTAGTTTGAAAATGTATGAAAAAAGAACCACATAGAGGAGTGGAGTTGGAGGACTCTGGTGAAATCAATATAAGTGAGTAGTTTTCTCAATCCGATGGTAGTCGGATAGTTCAGAAGAAACTGGGTAAGGCTCATTGGTCATGGTGGCTTCCAGCAGATGGTAGTCCATAGATCTACATGAGAAAGAGATATCCATTTGATAGTAACCAATTGAATCTCTATATAAATAATTTTCTTGACATAATTATTGCAAATTCGCAACAAGAAATTGCTAAAAATAAGTTTGGGCATCAGTGCTGGATTGGGCAACAGGGAATGAAAAATGGAAGTACTAAAAATAGATGTTCTTTTTTTAGCAGTGTAGTGTGGATTCCTATTTTAGTTAGTCCCTAGACTATAAATAGGAAGTGAAATTCGAATTTGGTCTTACCAACAGTTTGAATATTAATTAATTAATTCAGTTTGAGTTAATTAGTTAAGGAAAATAAAACTTGAAGTCTTTGTGAGAACATGCAATAATTTCTCCACTGATTGGGGAATGTGTCCTTGATTTGCTCCACTAATTGAGGAATTAGGGATGGGTTCTATATTGAGAGGATCAGTTGACTTAGTTTAACTTAGTCAAGTCTAGTTAGATTAATTTAACAAGTTATTAAATTAATGAGATTCAGTTTGTTGATGCTTGCATGCATGTGACAACTGGTATTTTCAGATAACTGAGTATTCACTCATGGATAAATGATGCATGGAAGTTTAGACAGAGACCTAGGTGAGATCAAATGAGGGACAGTGTACGATTAGTTGCTAGGATATTCCTAGTGAATATTCCTTGCATGAGGAAGGAATATTATTCCTTCTAGTACTGCGTAGTTGGACCTGAGGTGACAACAGGTATGATTTGGCCAATTCACACATGTTATGTAATTGGACCCCAATCAAAATTGCACAAGGAAATAGGAGCTTGGAGAACTTGTGGAGCCTATACATATAGGCCTAGATAGTGCATGAGCTACATTATGTTGAGATTTTCTGTTTGAGTCAAATAGGCAAAAATCTCTGAAGGATGAAAACAATAGGGATTCAGTTCCTAGATTAGCTCCAGGTTGTTGGGAGGGAGTTAATGCCTCCTATATTTGATGTGAGGGAGTTATGAGGCTGTTAGATTCTCTATGCTATATAACAGGCAATCATTCAGATGATTTGCTAAGAGTGTGTGAGGATTTCTTGATGTAATCTCCAAATTTGATTAATATATTCCCGATGCCTATGTTTGGTGGACGTAGCCCAG
>APFE030199390.1:1187-133151 GCA_000404065.3 Pinus taeda
AACTTTATATAGATTTTATTTTTGACATTTTGATCCTTAATGTTATGATAGGAAATATGTTTTCTTAGTTTATAATAATATAAAGGAATGGTTTTTAGTTATTAATTAAAATGTTGTTAAGAGAAATATCAAAGATGAATATGTAGAATTAAGAAAAAACATTATATAATATTAAAGTCTATGAAGATGTATATATTGTGACCTCTTAAAAGTAAATAATATTCTTAATCATTAGGCTTAATGATGCCCTTTTATGTTTTTATTTTATTTTATTTTTCTTTTGAACATTGTCCTTTTGCTTTCTCAACCAACCATCACAAAATCAAAAGTGACAACTTTCAAGGGAAAAGGCCATCCAAATTTGAGAGAACTCACAACATTTCAATCAACCAATATGTTCCTTCTTCACATTACGCCCACTCCATTGGATTAACTATTATCTCCTATTAACTTTCATAAGCAAAAACATTCAAAGTCAGCGTCCACCCCTACCTAGAGAACTTGACATCCACGAAATTGACAAGTCAATAAATTGTTGGTGCTTCTCCTTCCTTTTATTAAGGATGTTCATGGGCATCTTAGGAAACATGTTTTGAGTGCTCACCACTTGTAATGTATTAACACACAACTCCTTTAATCTATCTCTAAAAACATCATTTTCCCCACTCTCAAAGCTCCAAAGGAGAAAAAAACTATGGGAATCATTTAGTGATGGTCATCTTTGTACTAATTTAGGCCCTTGGGGGCAACCTCAGAAGCACTAAGCAATCAAGGGTACCCTGACTAATGCCTTTTGAAAATTTATTTTATATATTAATGACCCTTTTCAACAAAACAATGTTAGGAAAAAAACCATGATCTACGAGTGTTTGATATTAACTGTGGCAATTGGTGTGATATATTTACTTATTATTTAATATTAGTTATCATTCCATCTATTGATTATTGGTTAACAAAGCAAATAGTGTTAGTGGAGGATATCTTATGATAGGAAAAAGAAAGTATTGCCACAAATTTCTATACGATTTTCTCCATCCAAATCAACATGGGTATGTGTCCTTACTCAAAATCAACATGATAATGTTCTCTCTCAACTCTCTCTCACTTTAGAGATTAATAATATAGTGCATGTAGGGGATTTTTTTCGCCTAAGGAAGCCTAAGGAATGCTTCCACATCTTCATAGATGGAATCCCTATCGAATATATCAATCTAGACTAGTGCACTTCACTCAAGGGGATTCAAACCAAGCACTTATTAGCACAAAACAAGCTAGATGCCCAAAAACATTGGTGACATCTCGTTGGGCTTCATGTAAGGAATTTATGCAAATTCTTTACTATGTTAGCAATATCAAATGGTTGGATAAATTTCCTCTTCATTTGTTATATTATAAATATTCTGTGAATGGAACTAGTTTCTTCTTCATTGGTCCTACTCATGAGGCTTGCCGAGGAGCTTAGCTTTCATAGAGCAAGACAACTCAAATTTGAAAAATGGGATTGTTCTTTTTTTCACAAAAATAGGTATAGTTTGTATTAAAATTGGTTGTAGTTAAACCATGGAACAAATTAAGATAAAGGAAGATATGTTATCTATCTTAGACATTTTAGAATATCTTAAAAATTCACAATTGCTATAAGCTAGTTGTTCAAATTGTGTCATATTGAACCTATATCTAAAATTATAGCTAGAATATTGCTTAATGAATTGATTTAACAAAAGCATTAATTTGCAAAACTATACATGGGCACTTTTTTTTAAAGTATTTCCCTTTACATCCTCCATACTTGATACTAACTTAGGAAATTTGATTGGTTAAGCATATCTCTTTGTTGCCTCTAACTTACAAAATTTTATTAGTTGAGCATATCTTTATGTTGCCTTCCATTCTTGGGCTTGTTGCATAATGAATTAGAGCTAAATTACTTAATGAATTGATTTAACAGAAACATTATTTTGCAAAACAATACATGGACCCATTT
Source organism: Pinus taeda (assembly GCA_000404065.3). Lineage (NCBI taxonomy): Eukaryota > Viridiplantae > Streptophyta > Pinopsida > Pinales > Pinaceae > Pinus > Pinus taeda. Next base: position 3,172 of record APFE030199390.1, read on the forward strand.
TCCATGAATGTATTTCCCTCTACGTGCTTCATACTTGTTAATAAATTATAAAATTTGACTAGCTAAGCATATCTCTATGTTGCCTCCCATGCTTGGTGTTGGTTACATAGTGTCTTCTTTCACCTTCATTTCTTCATTCTTAAATAATGCCACTCATTATCCACTGAAGTCCAACAAAAGAATATCATCCATTTTCCAATCCATAATTCTAGGCCAATTTGTTTTTTAATAATTCATATATTGTTTCACAAAAATTATAAATTCAAATTTTTTTCCTATCTATTTCTACATACAATTTGGTACCAATAGCATATATGTTGATGGATGAAGCTTTTATTGTCAATTTATTCTTGCACAAGTTTTCATGATCAATTTATACTTGCACCCTTCTCATTTGTGCACAAAAAGAGAGAGAATAAAATCACGCAATATTTGAAACTAATTTAAATAGTATCTCATTAAAATATTTCAAGATCAACACATTACAACATTTCAAACCAATTTAAATATAAAAATTTGAAAGACGTTGTTTTTCAATATATTATCTTTATTATTTCATTAAAATTATTTTTAATAGTGAGTATTTAAATTAAGCACTCAATTCAAGGAAAATATGAGCCTGGGATGGTCGGTAGCTTGTCCTGAAGATGGACCACATTGGTTGGTTCGAAACGTGTCGACCAAAATCTTCAATGTGATTTCTTCCGAAAATGTTTTAAATATTCAAGAGTTGATAAGGTTTTAGAGTATCCACGATCTACTCGTCCACCGCCACTCTTTGAATTTGTTTGACATTGTGGGACACACCCACACCTTCATAATGGTCATTAACTTCCCCTTTTTCAACTTCCCAATCGACTCCTCGATGTTCTAAGTGGAGATGGGATCCAGAGAACTCGTCGGCCCATCTAGCAACAACACTTGTTTAGATTTAAACCTAAACCAAAACATTTTAAAATTAAAATCCCCTCCTTCGCCCCTAGAAACATAATTTTTGGATGGAGAAAGCGTTTTCTTCTTCCTCATCGATGCACAACATCAACTTCTCTCACAACCTCTCATCTCTTTTAGAAGCCCGTTACTCATCGTCATAAAAATTATCAGGGAATTTATTATTACAATGGAAAATACATGGAGATGTATATACATACCTTCGAATTCCATCAATCGACCTGCAATCACGACCCCAACTGAAACTTTGGATGTTTGATAAAATTTAACAAACAACCATACCCACCCTGTGAAAGCCCGAACTGTACCTCCCCTTCCTATTGAATGCGAACTTATGTGGGGTATGTCGTTGTTAACTTTCCTCCAGTTGTGACTCATCCTTGATGGGGAGCAATATCCACTCCAGAAACCTACCTCGTTTCAAGTTTCAAAATTTAAGTTTTCACTCATCTCTTCGCATAAGCCCACTTGGCCCTTATTTCCGAGGCCATAGGCCCATTAATGTGGTGGCACAGTATACTCCCATTATTATATTTATACTTGTTTAAATATGACAATCAGGCATATACAACTTGACCGCATTAATGGGTCTATAGCCTATTATATATTGGTCTCCATAAGTCTAGATTCGCCACTAACTTTGAAAGGAAAAGCATTGAATGTATAAAAGTAGATGTTTTCTTATCGCCACCTATAAACCAAATTGGCGCTAAAGCCATGCTCATGCCCATGCATGATGATAAGCAAATGCCTTCCAAGGCAAGGGTGTATCGTTACATGTACTTAGGGTGTATTCAATAGTGTTAATTTTAGTTAACAATGGTATGTTTTATGGTTAGCATAATTATTTCAATGTTCCTTTTGTAGTTCAATGACAATTTCCAATTTAGTTTTCCAATAAGAATCACATTGATAATAATTGTAGATAGAACATAAAATAAAATGCAGAAGACAAGTCAAGACAAGATGACACCAGATTTGGTGGATGCTAGGGAAAAACCCCAATGTGGAGAAAACCCTTTTGATCAATTCTTCTTATTATTATGTCAAATGTTCAGCAGAGAGAGAGTACAAAATTGAAAATTTGGCTCACCCAATCACAATCAAAGAAACCCTGTAAAATTAGTAGAAAAAAGTATCCTTTGAAGCTCAGTCAAACCCAATCAAACTCGGCTTGAACAGGAGGTCAAAATCAACCCAAAATAGTCACAAAGTCAACAGTAAAACTTGGTCAAACTTCTTCCCTTCATTCAACTTGCAATTTTTGTTGTAGTCAAAATGCCCAAAATACCTCCGTTCCTATGCCAAAGTATATGACCTGCCCAAACAGAAATTTGCCCAGAAAATCAAAGTCAAAATATGCCTAGAAACTCAAAGTCAATGTTGGTTAACATTGGTAAAACTACAAGAAAGTCTGAACTTTTTGGCCTTGTAATTATGTATGAAATTCATCCTCCTTTGCCACACGTGTGAGAGAAAGAGAATGCCCAATAGTTTTACAAACCAATGAGAGAAGGAGAGAGAAGAATGTGTGAGTGATAGAGATTCCAAATGAGGTGAGATGCCACTTGTATTCATACAAGTCGTTGAGGGTGAAGGGACACATCCACTGGGCTTCATGAACCTACATGATGATGTGGCCGACCTGAATAATTTGCACATGTGTGGGCATAAATTCAAAAACACACTTATGCTTGTCCAAATTAGATGGTCTTTATATCAAATTTGGTCCTCTCGAAAAGAGGAATTTAATGCAATCATCATCTCCATCAAATGAGTTGTCTAAAGTGGAATTTGGTCATAGTTTCCAATTTTAACACTCCTTCTCAACCAAGGAGAATTCTACCTGCCAATCCATCCATAATCATCGATAATCATGCCATAATGTTGTCATGTACCATCTTTGTATCTCATCTCATCTCTACTCTGTTGAAAAATGATATGAATAATGAAGAAGAATCGATCGAGAGTGAGTCACAAGTTCTTACCACTCTCCACTGATAAAAGTTAGTTTAGAGGTAGAAGGTCAATCAGATTTGATCCCAGACCAAATTGTTGAACACCATGCATCCTAGACATAGGGAGTACTCTAGTACATGATGCATCCATCGGTAATGTTATGGTCCCTATCCACTTTTCCAACTCATTGGCCAGATGAGAGGTACTTCGGATGAATCCCATACTAATGGGTAGGATGTGTGTTGGGGCATTAGCAGGAGAAGGTGAACCACCCATCCTGCTCGTATTCCATAAGAGAAGATGAACCACTCATCCTATACATATGTCAATTATAGGGGAAGGTGATCCACTCACCCTACACACATGTGTCATCAATCGTAGGGGAAGGTGAACCACTCACCCTACACACATGTGTCATCAATCGTAGGGGAAGGTGAACCACTCACCCTACACACATGTCTAATATCATGGGGTATCACAGTGGAAGTTAAACCACTTACCTTGTACACTTTGCACTAATAGGGGAAGGTGAACCACTCAACCTATGGTCACTCGTAGCTCCAAGAAGTACCCCAAGCTCCCAGGAGCTCCAAGAGCTCAATGTCCAACTCAAGTGAGACCCTCATGGGAGGGTCCTTCCATGATTACAAGTCTCTCTCAGAAGGCTAAGAATTTGACCTTCTCTAAGGACTTCGTGAGGATGTTTGCAACCTACTCATCATTCCTGATGTGTTGGAGCCTTATTTCTCCCCATTGTACCATATCCAAGATAAAGTGGTACCTAATATCAATGTGCTTGGAGCAGTCATGGAACACGACATTCTCTTAAAGGAAAATCCCACTCTAGTTTTTGTAGAAGATTACGGTAGTATCTAGCACGTGCTCAAATAGCTCACTAACGAGCCTCCTCAACCAAATAGCCTCACAATAGGCCATACTCCCTGCAATGTATTTGGCCTCGACGATGCTTAGAGCAACCGATTTCTGCTTCCGACTCATCCAAAAAATTGAAGCATACCCCAATGCGAAGCAACATCCAGACATGCTTTTACAATCCACCTCACTGCCAACCCAGTCAGCATCAATATATCCATGTAGCCTCAAATTCAAAGCAATGTATCTCAGTCCATAGTTGATTGTGCCACAGAGATATCTCAAGAGATTATTAACAGCAATCCAATGTATGTGATGAGGCTTGACCATAAATTGACTCAACGTATTTGTAGTGAAGCATATGTCCAGACGGGAGTTTACCAAGAACATTAGTGCCCCACAAGTTTTCTATATTCAAAAGGGTTTGCCAATTTGGGACCAATAACATTTCCACATAGCTTCTTGAAGTTGAGGTCGATCAGAGTAGACACAGACTTGCAATCCATCATCCCACATCTCTCAAGAAACTTCACAATGTATTTTCCTTGAGAAAGGAAATTTTGACCTAGCTTTTGTCAGACCTCGAGGCCCAGGAAGTAATGCATCAGACCTAGGTCCTTCATCTCGAACTTGGAAGCCAACTCCCTCTTGCATTCATAAACGAGAGGTTTTTCACCTGTCAAAATGAGATCATATACATATAGGACCAAAATGAGAGGCATGTATTTTTCAACCTTGAAATATAGGTTACGATCAACATCGCTCCTTGTAAATCCCAACTTCATAAGATAGCTATCAACCCTCTCATACCAAGCCCTAAGGGCTTGCTTCAACCCATAGAGGGATTTCTTCAAATTACATACGTGTGTCCTTCAACTTTGTGAACCCCTAAGGTTATTCTAAGTAGACGTCCTCCTTAAGCAAGTCATGCAAGAAAGTAATCTTAACATCCATTTGATGTAGGCTCCATCCTTGAGAGGCAACAAGAGAAATAATCGATCAGATGGTGTTATATCGGACAACTGGTGAAAATATCTCATCATAGTCCACTCCTTTCTTTTGAGAGAAGCCTCAAGCAATAAACCCAACCTTATATTTTTCAGCACTCCCATCAGCTCCATGTTTAATTTTGTGTAGCCATTTTGAGGTGACTACGAACATGTCCTTCGGCCTAGGTACCACATCCTAGACATCATTTTTCATGATAGATTCATAATCCTCATTCATCGCTTCCTTCCAAACTTGGTGATTTACAACTTCTTCGAACATACATGGCTCATATTGAACAATAGTACTCATAGCAACCAAGTACCCTTGATAAATGTTCGGCTTCTTACTTTCACAGGATGTCTCTATTAGAGCAATATGTATTTCAACATCTTTGAGAGTATCTTTGACCCATAAAGGTCTTTTCCTCGAGGCAGAGGGATCATCAGGGGTTGGATCAATGGGATCCATCAGGCCTTCAACATCGGTCATAGGCACATTTTTCGGAGGTTCATCCTGCTTTTCTGCAGCATCATCGTTATCCTTGCTTGGAATGGGAAGATCTCTGGATTTCCTAAGGGTAGTATCTTCATTGAAGGTGACATCATGGCTAACTTCCACATCTCTTCGTCCAGGCACATAGATTCTATATTCCTTTTAATTTTCAATGTAGCCCACAAATATACCTTTCTTCCTAGAAGCTTCTAACTTGTTTCTTTTCTCTTTAGGCACATGAAAATACACGGGACAACCGAATATTCTAAAATGAGAAACATCAGGTTTCTTACCAATGAAAACTTCTTCAGGTGTCTTGAAATCCAATGGTTGATGTAGGCTTCTATTTTGAACATATACTGTAGTGTTGGCAGCTTCTCTTAATAAGAACTTTGGTAGGCCTTGATCATAGAGCATGGCACTGGTGGATTCCATGATTGGTCGATTATTTCTTTCAGCAACTCCATTTTTCTCAGGAGTGTATGCAACGATTGTCTCCCTCTTAATGCCAGCCTCTATGCAAAAGTCATTGAATTCATCTGATTGATATTCAGTTTCATTGTCAGCACTCAATATTTTGATCTTCTTCCCTATTTGATTTTCCACCAAGGCTTTGAAAGAACATAACCATTTGAACACTTCATCCTTCTTCTTCAAGAAATAGATCCATGTTTTTCGAGATAAGTCATCCATAAAAAATGCATAGTGTAAGTATCCTCCCAATGATGTTATGAGCAACATACCAAATAGGCCAGAATGGACCAATTGAAGAATATTGATAGTTTGGGTTTCACTTGAAGGGAATGGCCCACTTGTGAGTTTTCTAGCAGCGCAACCTTAAAAAACTCCTTCATGATTAATATTGAACTCAAGCATTCCTATGACCATCTTCCTTACCCAAGGTAAGGCTTTATAATGAAGGTGAACAAATCTCCAATGCCATAATTCATATTGAAGAGAAGTATCACAAGTCAAGTCTCCTAAAAGACTTCTTCCAACTTGATAGAGACCATCAACCCTAAATCCAAGTGTAAATGCAACTTTAGGGTTTCTTTGCCAAATATGTACCTTTCCATCAATGAATGCTACCTTCAAGCCTTTATCTTCTATCGCAGAAATAGACACCAAGTTCTTCTTCAAATCGGGCACATAAAATACTTTTTGTAGATGAATGGTTTGACCTTGACTTAAGTGAAGAGTGACAGTACCTATCCCTTTCACGAGATAGGTGGCATTATCTCCAAGTATGATCTCCAAATTAGTATTTTTTTCAACCAAATTTGATAGGGCCTCCTTGTAGCCAATGAAGTGCCTTGAGGCTCCACTATCGATCAACCAATGATCCGACGTATCCAGAGGAGAGGTGGGAGATAGAGCGGAAATAAGATAAAAGTCATTTTGTTTCTCTACAACATTACTTTCCTCATACCTGGAATTTCTCGTCCTTTTGGGAGGTCGACCATTTCCATATCGAGAAGCGAGAGCATTCCTCTTCCCTTTATTGTTGAACTTTTTGTTTCTTTGATTTCCATTGCCTTTGTAATTGTTGTTGTTGTTGTCATCCCTTATAGAATTCTTCTTGTGAGGACACTCTCTAACATAGTGGTTGAACCTGTTACAATTGTAGCACCTTCCTTTCCTTCCTTATTTTAATCCCTGCTTGAACCCTTGACCTTGTCTCCTTGGACCAGCATTATTATTCCTCTTAGCATGAATGGAGAAAGCAGTAGGTTCATTTCCAATTGAGGGCTTGTTTATCTCCATCATCCTCATCTCTTCTTGAGTGCATCTAGACAATAATTCATTAAAACTAGGAATCCTATCATTGTTGAGAATGGTAGTGTTAAACACATCCAATGCTCTTGAAAGACCACCAAGTGCAATGAGAGTGAGCTCCCTGTCAGCGATAACTTCTCTAATGGATATAAGGTCATTCTTGATTTGTGTTATTCTCATAAACTAGGATTGGATAGACTCCCCTTTATCCATCTTAATGTCCTTCAACTTGTTCTTGAGAAAGAGAATTTGATTTGCATTATTTACTTTGAACATCCTAATCAGCTTATCATACATCTCCTTAGATGTTCTCAAATTAGAAATATAGGCAACCAAATACTTTTGAATGGATTCTATGATAATTCTTTTAGCTTTGACCTCACCTTTCTTGAACTTTGTCTTTGTAGCAGCAGGTGCATTTGAAGGAGGCTCCACCACTCTTCCCTACACATAGTCCATGTAATCATGCTCTTCCAATGTCAAATCCAAAGTCATCGTCCATGCATGATAGTCATATTTGTCCTTGATCTTATCCTCGGATTTGAAGTAAGATGTAGTAGCCATTGAAGCTAGTCCAGTAATCTTTTCTAACAACTCTCCCTTAGTGATTGCTTTTCTTTCTCTTTCTTGGGCTTTTCCTTCACCTAAGCTCTCATACCACGTTAATTTTAGTTAAGAATGGTATGTTCTATGCTTAGCACAATTACATCAATGTTACTTTAGTACCCCAATGAAAATTTCTGATTTAGTTTTCCAATAGAAATCACATTAACAATAAATCACATTAATAGTAACTATAGATAGAACATAAAATAAAATGCAGAAGACAAGCCAAGACAAGAGGACACCAAATTGGCAAATGCCAGAAAAACCATAATGTGGGGAAAACCCTTTGATCAATTCTTCTTTTTATTATATCAAATATTCAGCAAAGAGAGAGAGTACAAAAGTGAAAATTTGACTCGCCAAATCACAGTCAAAACAACCCTGTCAAATTTGTAGTTAACTGCGGCCAAATTCAGCCCTAACCAGAAAGTCAACAATGGTCATATCAACAGCAAAATTTATCCTTTGAAGCTTGAGTAAACCCAGTCAAACTCAGCATGAACAGGTGTCAAAATCAGCCCAAAACAGTCACAAAGTCAATGGTCAAACTTTGTAAAAATTCTACCCTGAAATTTGCGGCCAACCTGCAATTTCTGTTGCAGTCAAAGTGCCCAAAATACCTCAGTTCCTATGTCAAAGTGTATAAATTTCCAAAACAGAAATCTGCCCAAAAAATCGAGGTCAAAATTTGCCTAGAAAGTCAAAGTCAACGCTGATAAAACTGCAGGAAAGTCTGAAATTTTTGGCCCTTTAATTCTGTTTGAAATTCGTCCTCCTTTGCCACATGTGTGAGAGAGAGAATGCCTAATAGTTGTACAAACCAATGAGAGAACGAGAGAGAAGAATGTGTGAGTGATGATGATGCCAAATGAGGTGAGAGGTCACTTGTATTTATACAATTCATTGAGGGTGAAGTGACATGTCCATTGGGCTTCATGAGCCTACATGATGATGTGGTTGACCTGAGCAATTTTCACATGTGTGGGCATAAATTCAAAAGCGCACTTCTTCTTGTCCAAATTAGATGATCTTTATATCAATTTTGGTCCTCTCAAAAAGAGGGATTAATGTAATCATTATCTCCATCAAATGAGTTGTCTAAAGTGGAATTTAGCCCTCGTTTCCAATTTTAACACTCCCTCTCAACTAGGGAGAATTTCGCTTGCCCATCCATCCATCATCATTGATCATCATGCCATCATGTCATCATGTACCATCTTTGTATCTCATCTCATCTTTGCTCTTCTAAACACTAATATGAATAATGAAGAAGAATAGATTGAGAGTGGGTCACAAGGCCTTACCACTCTCCACTGACAAAGGTCAGTCCAAAGGTAGAACCTCAATCAGACTTGATCCCAGATCAAGTTGTTGAACACCATGCATCCTAGACATAAGGAGTATGACAATACATGATGCATCCATTGGTAGTGCTATGGTCCCTATCCACTTTTCCCAAATCATTGGCCAAATGAGATGTACTTCCCATGAGTCCCATACTACATCGGTAGGATGCATGTTGGGGCATCAACAGGAGAAGATTAAGCCACTCATCCTGCTCATATGCCACAGGAGAAGGTCAACCACTCATCCTATGCATATGTCAATCATAGGGGAAAGTGAACCACTCACCCTACACAAATGTGTCATCTATCGTAGGGGAAGGTGAACCACTCACCCTACGGTCGCTCATAGCTCCAAGAAGTACCCCAAACCCCGAGGATCTCACAGAGATCAATGTCCAACTCAAACGAGACCCTCATGGGAGAGTCTTTCCATGACTCCAAGTCTCTCTTGGAAGGCTAAGAATTCGATATTCCCTACGGGCTTCGTGAGGATGTTTGTGACCTACTCATTAGTCTTGATGTCTTGGAGCCTTATTACTCCCTATTGTACCATATCCTAGATAAAGTGGTACATAATATCAATGTGCTTGGTGAGGTTGTGGAACGCAGGATTCTCTGAAAGCTGAATCCCACTCTGGTTGTCGTATAAGATTACGGTGGTATACAACACATGCTCAAATAGCTCACTAAAGAGATTTCTCAACCAAACAACCTCACAACAAGCCATACTCGTTGGAATGTATTCGACCTTGGTGATGCTTAGAGCAATTGATTTTTGCTTCAGGCTCATCTAAGAAATTGAAGCAAACCCCAATGAGAAGCAACATCAAAACGTGTTTTTACCATCCACCACACTGCCAATATAGTCAGCATCAGAGTATCCATGTAGCCTAAAATTCCCGACAGTGTATCTCAGTCTATAGTTGATTGCTCCACGAAGATATCTCAACAGATTCTTAGCAACAATCCAATGTATGCGGGCTCGACCATAGATTGACTCAACATATTTACGTTGAAGCATATGTCTAGATGGGAGTTTACGAAGAACATCAGGGCCCCCACAAGTTGTCTATATTCATAAGGGTTTTACAGTTTGGGTCCAGCAGCACTTCAACATAGATTCTTGAAGTTGTGTTTCATCGAAGTAGATACAGACTTGCAATCCACCATCCCATATCTCTCGAGCAGCTTCACAATGTATTTTCCTTGAGAAAGGAAAATATTACTTGGCTTTTCCCAGACCTCCAGGGCTAGGAAGTAATCCATCATACCTAGGTCCTTCATCTCAAACTCAGAAGCCAACTCCCTCTTGCATTGATAAATGAGAGGGTCTGCACCTGTTAAAAAGAGATTATCTACATAAAGGAACAAAATGAGAGGCATGTCATTTTCAACCTTGAAGTATAGGTTAGGATCAACATTGATCCTTGTAAATCCCAACTTCATAAGATAACTATCAATCATCTCATACCAAGCCCTAAGGGCTTACTTCAACCCATAGAGGGCTTTCTTCAAACTGCATAGATGTTTCCTTCAATCTTTTGCTTCGAACCCCTGAGGTTGTTCCAAGTAGACATCCTCCTTAAGTGAGCCATGCAAGAAAGTAGTCTTAACGTCCATTTGATGTAGGCTCCATCCTTGAGAGGTAGCGAGAGAAATAATCAATTGGATAGTGGTCTATCGGGCAACCGGTGAAAATATCTTGTCATAGTCCACTCCTTCCTTTTAAGAGAAGGCTTGAGCAATGAACCTGGCCTAATATTTTTTAGCACTCCCATCAGCTCCATGTTTAATTTTGTATATCCATTTTGAGGTGACTATGAACCTGTCCTTCGGTCTAGGCACCACAACCCAGACATCATTTTTCATGATAGATTAATATTCCTCATTCATTTCATCCTTCTAGACTTGGTGCTTTACGACATCTTCGAAGGTACATGGATCAGATTGAACAATAATACTAATAGAAACCAAGTACCCTTGATACCTGTTCAACTTCTTACTTTCAGAGAATGTCCCTCTTGGAGCAATATGTCTTTCAACATCTTTAAGAGTATCTTTGAGCCACAAAGGTTTTTTCCTTGAGGCAGATGGATCACAAGGAGGTGGATTAATGGGATCCATCGGGCCTTCAACATCGGGCATAGGCTCATATGTTGGAGGTTCATCCTGCTTTTCTACAGCATCATCATTATCCTTCCTTGGAATGTGGAGATCTCAAGCTTTCCGAAGTGCAATGTCTTTATCGAAGGTGACATCATGGCTAACTTCCACATCTCTTTGTCCAGGCACATATATTCTATATGCCTTTGAATTTTCACTGTAGCCCACAAATATACCTTTCTTCCCATATACTTTTAACTTGTTTCTTTTCTCTTTAAGCACATGAAAATACACGGGTAACCAAATATTATAAAATGATAAACATCAAGTTTCTTATTAGTGAAAACTTCTTTAGGTTTCTTGAAATTCAATTCTTGATGCGGGCTTCTATTTTGAACATATAGGAAAATGTTGGCATCTTCTTCCTATAATAACTTTGGTAGACCTTGATCATGGAGCATAGCATGGGTGGCTTCCATGATTGTTCGATTCTTCCTTTCAACAACTCCATTTTGCTCAGAAGTGTATGGAACAATTGTATCTCTCTTAATGCCAACCTCTCTGAAAAAGTCATTGAATTCATTTGATTCATATTCGATTCCATTGTCAGTCCTCAATATTTTGATCCTCTTCCCTGTTTTATTTTCCACCAAGGCTTTGAAAGAACATAATAATTTGAACACTTCATCATTCTTCTTCAAGAAATAGATCCATGTAATGTGAGAGAAGTCATCCACAAAAATTTCATAGTATAGGTATCCTCCCAATAATTTTAGGGGCAACATACCAGATAGGTCAAAATGGACCAATTATTTGAATATTGATAGTTTGGCTTTCACTTGAAGGGAATGGTCCCCTTGTGAGTTTTCCATATGCACAACCTTGACAAACCCCTTCATGATTCATATTGAACTTGGACATTACTATGACCATTTTCACTGGTGACAAATCTCTGGTGCCATAATTCAGATTGAAGAGAAGTATCACAAGTCAAGGCTCCGAAAGAACTTCTACCAACTTGATAGAGACCATCAACCCTAAATCAAAGTGTAAATGCATCTTTAGGGTTTCTTTGCCAAATATGTACCTTTCCATCAACAAATGCTACCTTGAAGCCTTCACAGAAATAAACATTGAGTTCTTCTTCAAATCAGGCACATACAATACTTCTTGTAGATGAATGGTTTGACCTTGATTTAAGTGAAGAGTGACAATACCTATCCCTTTCACAAGATAGGTAACATTATCTCCAGGTACGATCTCCAAATTAGTCTTCTTTTCAACCAAATTTGAGAGGGCCTCCTTGTACCCAGTAAAGTGTCTTGATGCTCCACTATTAATTAGCCAATGATCCAATGTATCTGGAGGAGAGGCAGTAGATATAGTGGAAATAAGATAAAATTCATTTTGTTTCTATGAAACATTAATTTCCTCATACCCAAAATTTCTCATCCTTTTGGGATGTCGACCATTTCCATATCAGACTGCGGTAGCATTCCTCTTCCCTTCATTGTTGAACCAATTGTTTCTTTTATCGCCATTGTCTTTGTAATTATTGTTTTTGTTGTTGTCATCATCCCTTAGAGAATTCTTCTTGTGAGGACACTCTCTAACATAGTGGTTGAACCTGTTACAATTGTATCACCTTCTTTTCCTTCCTTCTTTGAATCCCTGCTTGAACCCTTGACGCTATCTCCTTGGACTAGCATTATTCTTCCTCTTAGCATGAGCGGAGAAAGCAGTAGGTTCATTTCCATTTGAGGGCTTGTCTTCTTTCATCATCCTCATCACTTCTTGAGTGCATCTAACCAATAAATCATCAAAACTAGGAATCCTGTCATTGTTGAGAATGGTAATGTTAAACACATCCTATGCTCTTGAAAGACTTCCAAATGTAATGAGAGTGAGCTCCCTGTCAGTAATAACTTCTCTAGTGGATAGTAGGTCATTCTTGATTCATGTTATTCTCATAAAGTATGATTGGAAAGACTCCCCTTTATCCATCTTGATTTCCTTCAACTTGTTCTTGAGAAAGAGGATTTGTTTTTCTTTGTCTACTTTGAACATCCTAATCAACTTATCATACATCTCTTTAGATGTTCCCAAATCAGAAATATATGCAGCCCAATGCTTTTGAATGGAGACTATGATAATTAATTTAGCTTTGACTTCACATTTCTTGAACTTTGTCTTTGCAGCAATAGGGGAATCTGAAGGAGGTTCCACCACTTTTCCTTGCACATAGTCCATGTAATCATGCTCTTCCAAAGTTCCATCTTCCATGCATGATAGTCATATTTGTCCATGAGCTTATCCTCATATTTGATGTAAGATGTAGTAGCCATTGAAGCTAGTCCAATAATCTCATCTAACAACTCTCCCTTAGTGATTTCTTTTCTCTCTCTTGTATGGGCTTTGTCTTCACTTGAGCTCTGATACCATGTTAAATTTAGTTAATAATAATATGTTCTATGCTTAGCACAATTACTTCAATGTTCTTTTAGTAGCCCAATGACAATTTCCAATTTAGTTTTCTAATAGCAATCACATTAATCATAAATCACATTGACAGTGATTCTAGATAGAACATAAAATAAAATGCAGAAGACAAGCCAAGACAAGAGGACACCAAGTTTGGCGGATGCCAGGGAAAAACCCCAATGTGGGGAAAACCCTTTGATCAATTCTTCTTATTATTATATCAAATTTTCAACAAAGAGAGAGATAGTACAAAAGTAAAAGTTTGACTTGCCAAATCATAGTGAAAACAACCCTGCCAAATCTGTAGTCAAATTCAGTCCTAACCAGAAAGTCAGTGGTGGTCAAATCAAGACCAAAATGTCTCCTTTGAAGCTTGGTCAAGCCTAGTCAAACTCTGTCTCCTTTGAAGCTCAGTCAAACCCAGTCAAACTTGACTTGAATAGAAGGTCAAAATCAACCCAAAATAGTCATAAAGTCAACAGTCAAAATTTTGCCCTGAAATTTGTGGCCAACTTGCAATTTTCTACTACAATCAAAATGCCCATGGTACCTTGGTTTCTATGCCAAAGTGTATGGTTTGCCCAAACAGGGATTTACCCAGAAAATCAAAGTTGATATATGCCTGGAAAGTAAAAGTCAATGTTGGTCAACATTGGTCAAACTACAGAAAAGTCTGAAATTTTTGGCCCTGTAATTTTGTCTGGAATTCGTCCTCCTTTACCACATGTGTGAGAGAAAGAGAATGACCAATAACTATACAAACCAATTAGAGAATGAGAGAGAAGAATGTGTAAGTGATGATGATGCCAAATGAGGTGAGAGGTCACTTGTATTTATACAAATCATTGAGGGTGAAGTGACACGTCCATTGGGCTTCATGAGCCTACACGATCATGTGGCCGACTTGAACAATTTGCACATGTGTGAGCATAAATTCAAACACACTTCTGTTTGTCCAAATTAAATGATCATTATATCAATTTTGGTCCTATCAAAAGAAAGAATTTAATTCAATCATCTCAATCAAATGATTTGTCTAAAATGGAATTTGGCCCTAGATGCCAATTTTAACAAATACCATATATCATTATAAATATTACTTGACTTTGAAAGGAAAAGAATTGAATATATAAAAGGAGATGTTGTCTTATGGCCGCTTGCCTACCATATCAAAGCCATGGAACCATGTTCATACCCATGCATGATGATTGGAAAATGACTTCGGATGCAGAGGTGTACTGTCACAAGTACTTAGGTGTATTCAATACCTTATAGCATTGTAAATATTACTTTCCATCTCCCATGTTGCTAGCACACAGAAAAGAATTATCCATATGCCAATGGTCTGTTCATTTTCCACAGTACTCACATTTTTGGGTATCTTGCAGGGTTGGTTGCACAAAAAATGATTGTTGAGAGGTCAACCGATCCATGTGCCACAACATACGAGCAAGAGATGGTTATAGACCACAATTGGAGATTGTATTGAAGGGGCAATTGTTAAAGAAAGAGGAACCCTAATCGGCTTGTTTTAGTGCAATTTCAGACCAAATATGGCCTCAAAAAATCCATCCCATTACCATGGCCATTTCCAGGCCTAGCAAGATGTGTCAGGAACCTACCTTGCAAGGGTTTGAAAAGGAACCCTAACAGGCCATTTTTAGCTCAATTTTAGATCAAAAAATAGAGGCTTCCAAAAATCCTTCCCACTGATCACAACCATGTGGCCATGGCCATTTCCAAGCCTAGCAAGAAGTGCGAGCAACCAGCTTGCAAGGGTTTGAAAAGGAACCATAATAGGCCCATTTTAGCTCAATTTCAGACCTAAGAACAGAGGCCTCCCAAAGTCCATCCAATGATCACAACCACATAGCCATGGTCATTTCCAAGCCTAACAAGAAGTGCCAGCACTGCCAGGAACCTGCCTTGTAAGGCTTTGAACAAGTCTATCGTAATTCGCAGAGCGAAACAACCCGCAGATGATTAATCTCCTGCCTCTTTTACACAATCTAGCACTAATAATACAGTCATGTAGTGGATATCTTCACTCAACTTCTGAGGTGGTGTAGCCGATCACTAGACAAATGCATTAACATACCAAATTCTATGACATAGAGAGAGACAACATAGGGTTTCTTCATATTTGAGGAGAACATGTGCCCAGGTTGAGGCTCACCAACTACCTGGTAGAAACATTTGATGGAAACATCCAAGACTTCAACAATTATAGAATATGTGCATCGAGCTCCCTACTTTCACTGCCCCTTGTGAAAATAAACTAATGAATGATGCAATGGAAAAGGATCCATTTGCAATATTGTGAAGCTAGAGAAGCAGATCTTACTGTATGTGCTTCTGTCTGGTGGCCAAATTGCTGGTAGATACTCACATGTAGTAATAATGGTCGGTAGTAATAATGGTCTCGCGGGATCTATATAAAATAGCTGATTGCAGGCATTGGTATGGCCTCCCAGGAGGGCTTCCATAGATATTTTGATACCTAATATGATTACTAGGAGACAAAGAAGCTGAATCTGAGACAACAAGGTTTATTCAATGCAAAAATGGCACGAAGAACACAATAGAGAGTTGAATCTGAGAATGGGCACAAGAATGATGAGAGACCCCAAGTTGGGGTCCACAAAACCATGGCTGACACCCTATAAATATTCCTAAGAAATAACCATTGAAAAGTTATGTATCCTTAAATCCCATAGATCTTCTAAAAATAAATCACCCAAATGCAAATGACACGAGGGTTACGATTCATGTCGTTTCACAAAGATACCATTTATATAATGTGTTAAAGGGTTTCTAGCATAGAACATTGAGATTTTAAGATATCTTAGAAATATAAACCTCCATCGACACATTCCTCTATTAGAAATATGAACCCCCATCAACACATTCATCCATAACCAGGCTGTCAATTAGTGTGATTCAATGTGAATGTAACAAAACGGTGAAAGTCCAATATATCACAACTCATTACCAATGAACTTTTAGCACAAAAATAGATTTTGATAAATAGTCAAATTTTGTTAAACATGTTTAGTTTTAATTTTTTATTACAACTTTGATTTATTAAAAAAGCAATTTAAACTAAGATTTAAGTTTAATTAACTAGTTAAATGTTTGTTTGTAAAAAAATTAGAGAAAAATTATGTAAACCATTATGGATGGCAACTTGTCTAGCAAACAATTTAGCATAAATATTCAAATTTAAGCTAGATTTATAGGGGTTAGTTACAAGATTTGCATTTCAACAATCTAGATATAAATAAAACAACTTTAACAAACAAAATGAAAGGAAAATTTGAATTGAAAGAACTAGAGAGCTAGAATAAAATAGATTATTGCCTAACATTGACTTAGGTTGTACACCAGACCTTTCTTGAGGCTTAATCCTTGTAGTATGCCTTTGGATTCTAGACAACCATAGGTGTACCCAACAAATTCCCCTAAGAGACACTTGGATGCTCCAAGATCTTGGTGAAGAGAAGAGGGTGTAACTATTTTTATGCAAAGTAAGAGCTAGAAATCAAATGAATATCGCAATACTCAATACTATAAATTTATGAATAAATGATTGAGGACTATTAAGAATTTTTTACGTCATGAAAATCCAACTTTATCAAATTTACTCCTCTTATGTCTCCTTGTTAGCTTTTTCATCCACCTTCACTTGTTGCATACAAATATTATTGCTAACCTTTTACAAAAGAAAATCCTCAAATTAAATAAACAGGATAGACTTAAAAGACAAGTATATAAGAGATAATGATTTTTATTGCTCTCCAACTAATTACAAATAGGTATGATCTGTGTTGGGTGTGTGTTATATTCTTTCCAAGGGAGGTCAGAGGGGGGGCAGCAACCCCCCTTGTCAGGGGGTTTGAGGGCGACGTTAGTCCCCCTCTACGGGATCTGAGGCAGTGCCCCAGGAATTTTTTTTTTGGACCCTATATTAGGTGGGCAAACCTACCTATGGTTTTGTGCATAGATTTTGCACATGGTTTTGGGCATTATGGTTTTCTCCCAATGGTATCTTGTATATATGGTCAAGGGAACTATGATTATGTTCTAATATAGGGTTAATGGATTGGGGTTTAAGAATACTTTGACATGTATATATATGTATTGTAACATTGAAAGGAATATAATGAAAAATCAATTTGGTAGTCCCGGTTTGGGGTCTATGGGAAATATCTGTGTATTTGTTTTATATTCTCACCATTGCTTATTTTCTGTTTTTTAGAATTCGTATGCAGGTAATTCATATACAAGGTTAAAACCTACATTTGGTATTAGAGTTGTTTTGACTTCAACGGGATGCCTTTGCTGCTGATGGGTTTTGCTCGGGCATGTGGTAGACCCTATTCAGTGGGAGACCTACGGGATCGATTCTTGCGATGAAGGAAGATGGAAAGCAGTGGAAATATAGAGGCCAAGAAATTTAATGGTCAGAGTTTTGAGTTGTGGAAACTCAAGATGGAGGATCTGCTAGTGGATAAAGATCAATGGATTATGGTATATCCGAGTACTAAACCAACGACAATGTCAGATGAAGACTAGGGGAAGTTGGATCAGGAAGAAAGAGCACAATACGGTTGTGTATCTCAGATTCGGTATTATTGAATGTATTAGGGGAAGCTACGATGAAGGCTTTGTGGGACAAGTTAGGGACTTTATACCAATTTAAGTCTCTGGTGAACGTATTGTTCCTATAGAAAAAGTTGTATAAATTGAGGATGAAGGATGGAGATTCAATGATAGAGCATCTGAACACCTTTAATATTGTGGTAAGCTTGTTTTTATCTATTGATATTAAAATTTCAGATGAATATAAGTGCATATATTTGTTGTATTCTCTACCATATTTGTGGGATAGTATGGTTGTTGTAATAGGCAGCAATACAGCTACCATGAAGTTTGATGAAATAGTCTCATCCTTGATGTCAGAGGAGATGAGACAAAAAAAATATGGAGGTTCAGAATGGTGATTCCTTGTTTAAAGAGGACGGTCCCAGAACATAAACAAAAATAATTCCTCGAGTGGGAGATCTAAATATAGAGGGAAATCTAAATCTCCAAGAAAACTTGTAAAGGTGTGCTGGAAATGTGGAAAGGAAGGGCACTTCAAAAAGGACAATAGATTTAAATCTCTTGAGAAAGGAAAGGGATCTGATGAAGCTCCTTATGAAGAGGCAAAAACCACCTTAGATGAAGGTGGGGATGTGTACTTGGATTCTTCTTCAAGTCTACATGTAGATCATGAGGTATGGTTGATTGAATCAGGTGCATCTTTTCACTTCACTCCCCATAGGGAGTGGTTCTATGAGTATGAGAAATATTATGGTGGTGATGTCTTCTTAGGGGATGATAGGAAGGTTAGGATCATTAGTCATGGAAAAGTCAAGCTGAATTTACAAGGTGGAAGGATTACAAAATTTCCAGGTGTTCTGCATATTCCTCCATTGGCTAGAAATCTGATTTCTGTAAGCAATATCAATGATGCAGGTGTAAAACCAGTGTTTGAGAAAGATACCTACAAGATGGTCCGAGGAGCATTTTTATTGATGTAGGGAGTTCATATTGGAACTCTGTACACACTTCTGGATAGCAATGTTATTGATGGGTGCAATAGTTATGTGGTTCCTGAAAGTGGAGCAGAAAATCTAGTGGTCTCTGGAGAAAAGACCATGCTATGAAATCAAAGGCTTAGACATAATGAAGAGAAGGGCCTTTGAATACTGCATGCTAATGGTATGGTAGAAGGTATGTCTAGTTTTCTCTCTAGATTTTGATTTATGTGAACATTGTGTATATAGGAAGTAGAATCAAGTGAGTTTCCCATTTGGTGCTAAGAGGGCAAAAGGGATATTAGAGCTTGTTCAAAGTAATGTGTTTGGACCTATGTCAGTTCCACCACTAGGTAAGTCTATGTACTATGTTTCATTTATAGATGACTTCTTAGGGAAGACATGGATATATTTCCTCAAGAAGATATTTGAATTCTTTGACAGGTTTAAAGAATTTAAGGTTCTAGTGGAAAACTTGACAGAGAAGAAGATAAAGGTGTTGAGGACAGATAATGGTGGAGAGTTATGCAAGAATGAATTTGAAGAGATCTATAAGAAGTGTGATATAGCATGGTAGAAGACTATTCCATACACACCTTAGCAAAACAAAGTTGCAGAAAGAATGAACAAGACATTGATGGAGAAGGCAAGAAGCATGCTCAGTGGTGTTGGGTTAGGACAGGAATTTTGAGCAGAGGCAATGGAGATTGCATGTTACCTACTCAACAAATCACCTTCATCAACGTCACAGGATAAGACTCCACATGAGGTATGATTGGTAAGAAACCCTCTCTTTCACATCTGAGCATATTTGGCTCTGATGCATATGTACATGTTCCACAGGAGAAAAAAACCAATTTGGATAGTAAATCTAAAAGGTGCATCTTTATTGGGTATAAGGATGGTTTAAAAGGTTATAAGCTTTGGAACCTTGAAACAATGAAGGTTGTGTAAAAATGAGAAGTGGTGTTTAGAGAGGTGAAATGTGTTATTAAACATGAAGTCCTACCAAAAGAACCTGAGAAGATAGAGTTTGAGCTAAAGGAGGAAGAATCAGACTCTACGATAGAAGAGGAATCAGAAGATGAAGAGCCACAAACTCCAGTTATGAGAAGATTAGTTCGAGAAAGAAGGAAACCAGAAAGGTATAGTCCATCTTCTTTCCGTTCAAATTTTTCTTCATCTATTACTGATGATGATCCCATAACTGTCAGGGAGGCAGTAGATTTAGAGGATGGAAAACTTTAGAAAGAGGCCATGGTTGATGAAATGGCATCTTTGGACAAAATGGAGGCTTGCCATCTGGTGGAGTTGTCAGTTGGAAGAAAACCCATTAGAATAAAATGGGTGTTGTGTTTAAGAAGAAGATGAATGCAAAAGGCAGGATGGAGAAATATAAAGCTATATTGGTAGAAAAATGTTATTTCCAGGTGTCAGGAATTGATTTTGATGATATCTTTTGTCTTGTTGCCAAGGTAGCTTCCATTAGATTACTTTTACCTGTTTTTGTTTCTTTTGATTTTGAGGTAAAACAGATGGATGTGAAGATACCATTTCTACATGAA
Source organism: Pinus taeda (assembly GCA_000404065.3). Classification (NCBI taxonomy): domain Eukaryota; kingdom Viridiplantae; phylum Streptophyta; class Pinopsida; order Pinales; family Pinaceae; genus Pinus; species Pinus taeda. Next base: position 23,896 of record APFE030199390.1, read on the forward strand.
GCAACCTGAAGGCTTTGCAATGAATGGAAATAAAGAATTGGTATGTAGGTTCAAAAATTCTTTGTATGGGTTAAAACAGCCACCAAGGACATGGTATCAAAAATTTGATACATCTAGACAAGTACTTGGCTTCACCAGAAGAAAAGTGGATCACCATGTGTATTTTAAATTAATTGGTGATCGTGTTATTTATCTGGTCTTGTATGTGGATGATATGTTGCTGATTGAAAATGATAAAAAAATTATCCATGACTTAAAGACCAAATTTTCCTCCAAATTCGATATGAAGGATCTCGATGTTGCAAACTATATTCTGGGCATGGAAATTAAATGAGATTGAGAAAAGAGGAAGCTCTGGTTAAACAAGGGGAAGTATGTCCAGACAATACTGCATAGGTTTTGATATGCAGGATAGTAAACCGATGAAGATTCCTATTCCTGTAGGTGTAAAGTTATCTATTGAACAATGTCCCAAGACACAAGAAGAGGAAGAGGACATGTCCCATGTTCCATATGCAAGTGCAGTCGGTAGCCTGATGTATGCAATGGTATGTACTAGACTAGACATTACACATGCATTGGGAGTATTGAGTAGGTTTATGTCAAAACCAGGGAAGGAGAATTGGACAACATTGAAGCAGGTTTTTAGGTATTTGCATGGCACATGATTATGGTTTGTGCTACCAAGGAAGAACAAGATTGGACAGTGTTTTGGACATGCATGGATTTGTTTATGCAGATTGTGTTGGAGATCTGGATCATAGAATATCTACAAGTGGGTATGTGTTCAACCTATTTGGAGGTGCAGTCAATTGGATGAGCAAGAAATAGTCTATAGTGGCACTTTCAACTACAGAGACAGAATACATGGCGGCCACTCATGCAAGCAAGGAAGTAGTTTGGTTGTAGAGATTGTGTTCAAGTATGGGTTAGTACAATGATCTATAATGATAGTCTGTGATAGCCAAAATGCAATTTTCTTGGCAACGAACCCTGCATATCATTCAAAGACAAAGCACATTGATGTTCAATATCACTTTGTGAGGGATATGGTTGAGGACAAGAAGGTGTCGATGGTAAAGGTGGGCACTTTGGAGAATAATGAAGTTTGTGAGCACTGAGAAGTTTTCTTGGTGTAGAGAAACAATGGGCATTGCAGGGTTGGACCGATGACCAAGCTCTCTTGTGACCCCCTATGTGGAAAACAAAACAACAAATGGGAGAATGTTGGGTGTGTGTTATATTCTTTCCACGAATAGTCCCACACACGAAGTGGGGGGGTCACAGGGGTGGTTTGAGGAGGGCGCTAGGCCCCCTCTACAAGGTCCAGGGTAGCGCCCTGTGAATTTTTTTTTTAGACCCTATATTAGGTGGGCAGACCTACCTATGGTTTTGTGCATGGATTTTGCACATGGTTTTAGGCATGATGGTTTTTTGCCCATGGTATCTAGTAAATTAAGTCGAAGGAACTACGGTTATGTTCTAATCCATGGTTAATGGATTGTGGTTTATGAATGCTTTGACATGTGTATATATGTATTGTAACATTGAAATGAATGTAAAAAATCAATCTGGTAGTCTCAGTTTTGGGATCCAGGGAAATCTCTGTGTATTTGTTTTATATTCTCGCCATTGTTTTTTTCACTTTTATTAGAATTAGTACATAGGTAATTTATGTACAAGGTTAAAACCTACAATATACCTATATAGATAAGGTTCTGTACTCAAACCATGTGTGAGAAACCATGTGCACATACAACGTGCATGAGAAAACCAAGGGCCTAAAATAGAGGGATCCCTTGATAACATGGTTTGATACCACTTTTAATAAATATAATACATAAAAAAAATGGAGTGCCCCCCTCTAAAAGTTCAACTCTTCAAATTCATGAATCTAGTCAACAGGAAAGTTCAATAGGAAAGACACTCCCATAACCAACTCTATGAAGTAAGGTCTAATAATACAGAATGGAAAGATGGTTAACCAAGATAAGTGTGCCCTTTTAAAAATGGGAAGTAAATTGTATGTATGACCCAATAGAAAGGTGCCTCATCATATATGTTATTTAATAAAGAAAAAACCACCTCAACCACCTCATAACAAAATGTAGCATCTTATAACCAATGGTCCAACTATGTAACAACCTCATAAAATGACCTAAAATTTCCACATGTGTGTTCCATAAAAATTAGTACACTAGAATAATCCAAATGTAATAGGAAATATATCAATGTAATCAAGTGCATCCCCCTAGAATTGTCTAGTTGGAACATGATGATGATGATGTGGATTCCCTCTCATTATTTGGTGTATTATCATGGATCACAAAATAGTGACATGTATCCCAAGAAAAGTGGCATGGATCAACATGTCTATAGATACGGTTGTGTATAGCTACATAGATCCCAAGATAGCATTAAAAATCATAATGCAATGTCATAGTTCTTAAGGCATAATACAAGAATCTAAATGAAAGATGATCTAGATTGGATCATTAGATTATTTTTCATCCATCTTTATGCTTTTAGAGTGGAAAAATTGGATGAATCAACTCATAATACCATTTTTATCACTGGGTCCCAATTTTGTGAATTGGGGTTTAAAACCTTCTTAAGGTAGTTTGAGGCATTTAATAAAGTTTTTTGTGGTCTAAAAACTCTCTCTTATGACAACCACAATCGTGTTTTTCTATTCTCAAATATATTTCCAATAATGTAGGAAAGACCTCAAACAGAGTTTGTATGCAAAAGATATGTCACTCAGAAGTTGACCTTCCTATTTTATCCACAATGATTTGAGAGGACGCCACATCAGCCCCATTAGTCATGGAAAAGGGGCCAATCATGTGACCATTATGAAGAATACTCTATAATAGTTGAGTTGTAACTCATATTGAGGGTTTAATGGGTTAAATTTAACCCATAGTTGGCTATTGAGATGTGTTATAATCAAGCCATTAGTAGGAAAAGTGTTTCAATTCTATTCTAGTGCATTTTGTTCCCTAGTTTATTAAAGTAGCTAAGAGTGGATAAAGAGAGGGAAAAATAGAGAGGGTTTATGTCATGTAGTATCCCATGGGCCACAAGTATCACTCCTTTATATTTGCACCATTTCCATTTAGAGAATGAGAGAGAAAAACAATCTCACCTTTCAGTTGGGTTTTCTCTCAAAAGGGTTTCCCAAGTCATATCTTGGTGTTATTATGGTTTGTGAGTGATTGCTTTTTCATGTTCTTTATTTTCCACATTTTTGAATATTGCATACTAAAATAGAGAGAAATAACTTAATAATATAGAAATCTAAAGAAATAATAACCCTTATAATATCAATTTCAGCCTTCAGTGAATTTTTGTCAAGTATGTTGTGATGAACTGTCTAGTGAAATATACACTACTGTTTATAAATCACTGGAAGTCCACTTATGGTGGTGTGTTTAACCACATTACAAGTTATTAGGTGATGCACATGAGTCACTTTCTCCTAACAATATCAAACACAAGTTAATTTTAAAAATTACTCAAGTTTTACCATGGAAGGGCACACTCAACACTTGTCCATGTGACAAATCCTAAGACAAAAGGGTATTTCTCATATCACTAAGTTAGGGATAGATAATATGATAAATAACACATAGAAAACGAAGGTAAAACAACATGTAGTGACCCTCAATGTCATATATGATTATTTTTAGGTATTTAACTAGTCCAACTAGCTCTCATGAGCTAGGAGTTTTTAATATGGAAGCCTTTTAAGATGAAGCTTTAGCTTTGACATACTATTTCCTCGATATTGTTTCTTACTACCCATTTCCTTTCCTTTTTTGTTTTGTTTTGCTTCATTATTTCATTATGTTATCAAGTCTTTTTCATTATATATTCGTAGACAAACTTGGGACTAGGCGCATTGGCTTCATAGTGAGGTGGAATAGCTAAAACCTTATCATTTTTGGGCTCTTAACATTTTATTTTTTATTCACCTCAATCCTTTTTGGCTTATTTGACATATGATTTATTAGTTAGATGATCCATACTTATGAAATAACACAACATAATATAGAAATAAACATAAACACAGAGATGCAACATAATTAAATCTTCATTTAATTAATATCAAAGAACTAAAAGATGGTTACAAACAGAATGGAAATAAACTAGCTCATGTGATGGTAGCTTATCTCTGAGAAGAGATGTGGTGGATACATTCCTCTGAACTATTCTACAATTAGGCTCAACAACCTTTTTATTATTGAACAACAAGGGGTAACCATAAACAACCAAAACCCTAACCCTAGGAGATGTAACACAAAGAGTTTGTGGGCCTCATTGGGGTTAGTTGGACAACCAACTTCCCGTGGTCATAACTTGGTCATATGATCTTTGTTTGGCACATATAATACCTTGTTAGAAATATCTCTCCGATTACTACAACAATTGTGGCATGCCCTCTCTTGTGGATACGGGCTTGTAGCAGACCTAAAAAAAAAAACACTATTTAGGGTGTCAAAACAGCTTTGGAAGTTCAAGACCCAAAAATATGCTAAAGATAGTAAATCATGCTATAACCAAGGAAACTGATGAAACAAACTGGAGGTCTAGGTGGAATAGGCAATTGGCCACCAATATCAACCTGGATCAATCCTCCCCCCTTAGGAATCAATGGTTCCCATTGCGTGCAGAGCCTCCATGAGGTGAGTAAGTTTCTATTGAACCTGGTCCTTGGTGATTCACTTGCCTTAGTGAAGGAGTTATCCTGCTTTGACAACTCGATATAGATGGATCCTCTTCTGGTGAGTGTTCTTGATATTTATATCCATGCTCCTATCATTTGTGGCTTGTTCAATACAACTTGGGTCGAGCTTTGTTGGTGTCAGCTGCTCAACAATGTTTGATGTGTCCAGCAATGGGAGAAGGTATGGCCGCAGTTGATCCACAGTGAATACATGGTGCGGACCAAGGAACGGTGGAATGTTGAGCTCGAAAGAATTGTCTTCCACTTCCTTAGTGATGGTGTAATGCCCATATCAGAGCAATTGAAGCTTGCGGTGGGGACCAGTGAGGCACTCCTTCTGCAAATGTAACCAAACTTTGTCGCCCACCTAGAATTTCTATGGCACCTAGTTTTTATCATGAAGTTGTTTGTACTTGGAATTTTCTTTGTCCAATATGTCATGGACCTATTGGCAGATGTGTTGAATGCATTCAATGAGGATGGTAGCTATGCCAGCTTTAGACTAGACATGATCTAAATCTTTTTGAGTAGCTGCAAGTGGAATGTCAACATCAATGGGACATAGTGGTTGGAATCCCAACCCCACCTGATAGGGGTTGTGGTCAGTTGAGCTATGGAGAGCTTTGTTTTAGTTTTGTTGGACATAGGGGAGGCCTTCATCCCATGTGTGTGTATTCTTCAAGTTTTACATGCGTATAATGTGCATAATCATCCTATTGGGGACCTTTGTTTAGCCATCAGTTTGGGGGTGGAAGGTCGTGGACTTAGTGAGCTTGGTATCCAGCAACAACTAGAGGCTTGAACATAATGTAATTAGGAACCTGTTTTCCTGATCTGAAATAATGTACTATGGGATCCCAAAGTGTGCCCACACTCATTCAAAGAATAGTTTGACAATGGCTTATGTTGTGATACTCTTCTTGCAAGCCACCATAATGGATCTTAGAGAATCTATTGATGACCACGAAAACGAAGTCATTGCCATGCTTGTTAGAAGGAAGGCCCGACATGTAACCCATGGAGATGGATTCCAAGGGTCAGCTAGGAGTAGGTAGAGGAGTGTATAAGCCTTGCTACTTGATTGTAGGTTTGGAAATGGCATAGGTAGTGCAATTTATAATGTACTTCCCAACATTTTGTCGGAGGTTCTTCCAATAGAAATACTTCTTCAGCACTACCAATATTTTCTCTACCCCAAAATGTCCAGTGACCCGATTGCAGTGCACCTCCAAAATCATCTTCACATGCTCGCTTGAAGGGACACAAAGGTGTCCTAGGTGGCATAACAATGCACCTTAGAGGTGAAAGTCTGGAAATTGATTGCCTTCTAGGAGCATCTCGTATGTGGTGCTGAATTCTAGATCTCTCTTGTAAAGGTGTAGCCACCCAAAGTCTTGTGTCCACAAGAGTCGAGCATAGTGGTTAGCACCATAATCGGTGGTCGGTTGAGGCAATCTGCAGCATTATTGGTGTTTCCCTTCTTGTATTTGATGTTCAAATTGAACTGTTGCATTTATGTGGACCATTTTTTATGGCGGTCGTTCAACAACTTTCCTTGTGTCTGTATGAACTTCATGGGTCGGTGGTCTGTGTGGATGACTGTTTCCTTCCCCAAAATGTAACGTTTCCATTGTTAGAAAGCCTGCATAATGGAATACATCTCTTTGTCATAAGTGGGATACTTTCAGCCTATATTTGAAAGTGTCTCATTGTGATATGCCATCGGATACCCCTGTTGGTTAAAAACTACACCACTAGCATAGTCTGAGGTGCTTGTCTTAATTTCAAATGGTTGTTGCAGGTTGAGTAATGTGAGCATTGGTGAAGAGCAGAGATGATGCTTCAACTGGGCAAACGAATTTTGTTGGGATTCGAACAAAAAAACTTTGCTTTCACTCTACCCTTGGTGACTTGACTCAAAGGCCAAGTGATATGAGAGAATCCCAACACGAACCTATGATAGAAATTGGCAAGACCTAGAAAGTTCAGAGCTCTGTTAGAGTGGTTGGGACTGGCTAATTTAGAATAACTTGTATCTCGGTTGGGTCCACATGCACACCCCGCTCATCAATAATGTACCCCAGATATTGAACCTAGTCATACCAAAAGTGCATTTGTCCAAATTGGCACACAATTTGTGTTGTCATAGGGTTTGGAGGACTTGTCGAATATGGTGTCGGTGCTCTTCCCAACTCTAAATGAAGATCAGGATATTGTCTAAATACACTTCTATGAATGATTTTGTGAAGGGCCGCAAGATATCGTTCATTAGTCTCATGAAGGTTGCAAGGGCATTCATTAACCCGAAAGGAATGACTAGCCATTTGAAAAGGCCCTCCTTGGATTTGAAGGCAGTATTCCACAAGTTGGAGGGTTCGATTGGTACCTGGTGATAACTAGACTTCAAGTCAATCTTACTAAAACATTTCCCCCCCTTGCGTTGGTCCTAAAGTTCATTAATCCATGGGATTGGATACCTATTCCAAAAAGTGATATTATTCAATGCCCGATAGTCAATACAAAGCCTCCAAGTTTCGTCATTCTTTTGTACCAACACGATCTAGCTCCCATAGGGTGATCAACTTGGCCTAATGTTCCCTTTATGATTTAGCTCCTGAATCTTCCTCTTGATTTCATTATTCTCCAAAACAGAGCATTGGTAGTTTGGTCCATTAGGTAGCGATGCACTTGGGGTCAGATCGATGGAGTGATTGACCTAATAGTGTAGGGGTTCCCCTATGGGTGAGGTGAAGATGTCCTTGTACTCCTCCATGACCTTGTCCACCTACTACTACCATGCAGAGGAGCTCTGTCCAGAGGCTATGGATGTGGCCACAATCTTCCTCTTGCTATGAGGGCAGATCATAAGCAAGACAAATTTCCCATTCTGGGAAATGATGTTACTGCATTATTTAGTAGAGATAAAATAATAAGTGGTAGGTGGTGCTACCTCTAGTATCCTGTACAATTTTTGGCCCAAGGTAATAATAACAGAACGAGCTTTAGACTCATATAATACATGATGCTTCCATATGTATGGTTGACTAAACAACACATCACAAACTTCTAGAGGGGAAACATCACACAATACCTCATCTCCAAAGGGCTTGATGTTATAAGGCAGGCAACACTATTGGTGACATAGAGATCTCACCCTTAGGGGAGCCACGTGATGGTGTACGACTATGGGTGTGGCATTGTTGACATCTTCAATCTCTTAACGACCTCAGTTGAGATGAGGTTCTTCTGGCTTCCACTGTCAATAATGAACTTCATAGGTAAACCCTTTACCCACATCTGCGAGTGGAAGAGGCACTCCCCCTCCTCTGGATCCTCAGGTTCCACCCTTTAGAGCTTGGTGATGGCTACCATTGCAGTGGGTTCTATATCAATGCTTTGCTTTCCCTTGTTAGTTCCATTATTGGGTTCAAGATCAGAATATGAGCATGCATCCATCTCTGAGTCTTTTAGCTCATCCACCAGTGCCTACTTTGCGTGACATTCATTTTTGTTGTGAGTGGGAGTTTTATGGATCTCACACCACTTGTCAGTGTTCTTCTTCACCTTCCCATTCTTCTTGGCTTGCAGCTTTGAGGAGTTGTCCTGGGCGGTCACAACCTGGCTTTTCCCTTTGCACTGTGTCATGGGGGCGCCTTTTCTCTGCTTTGGGTTGCTGATCCAAAGTCTTGCTTATTTTGCTTGAACTTATGCTCAATCTTGGCAGCATATTAGTATGTTGCACCAAGCGAGGAGATGTATAGGAACTCCATTTTATCATGAAAGTATTTGTACAAACAACCATGATACTTGAGCACCAGTTTTTTCTTGGAATATTTGATACCCAAATTTGTGCACAGGGTATGGAAAAAAATCGTTAGCTCATGCACATCTTTGTCCCTTTGTTGTTGTAGCGTAGTCCATTGTATGTACTTGTCTTTAGAGCTCCTGATAGGGTAATATTATTCCTTAATGGCATCTCAGAAAGAATTCCAAGTGGGTCCAACTTACAACAGTGAGGGTTCCCTCTCATCCCTCTACTCATAGTAGGTTTCCCAACATTCATTGACGTGGGTGGTGACTTTGACGAGTGTAAAAGTAATATTTTCCCTATTGGAAAAATCATGAACCAAAAAATATCCTTCCAACAAATTTAACCATTTATCTACAACATATGCATCTATGTGGCCTTCAAATATAGGGATGTCAAATTTCACTTGTACCTTAAAGGGAGTGGTTCTCCCAAAGTGGCTGTTGGATGAAGATGTGTCACCTGTGGGCATTTGTCGAATGATCTAGGCAAATTTTTCCATCATTGCATTCCTTTTTTACTCGAGGGCCTCTTCGAGCAATATTTTGAAAGGTTCTCCTGCTCCCTCATGTTTATTTTCTTCTTATATGGGAGGTCGTCAGGTTTGGCGAGCTTCAACCAGTTCGAGCCCTAACTCCTTATACATCGACCTCGTTGGGGACATACAAAGAAAGAAAAAGAAAGAGTAAAATGCTATGATACCACTGATCCAGAATTATGTAGGAACACAACAGAATATAGAAATAAACATAAAAATAGAGATGCAATAGAAATAAATCTTCATTTCATTAATATCAAAGAATTACAATATGCTTATAAACATAATGGAAATAAACTAGATCAGACGATGGTAGCTTATCTCTGAGAAGAGATGTGGCAGCTACTGCCTATGAATTGCGCCATAATGAGGCTCGAGGGCCTTTTATTATTGAACAATAAGGGGAAACCCTGAACCACCAAAACCCTAACCCTAGGAGATAGAACACAAAGATTTTGTTGGCCCTGTTGGAGTTAGTTGGACAACCAACTTCCTAGGGTCGTAACTTGGTCATATGATCTCTGTGTGGCACATACGATACCTTGATATAAATATCTCTCCGAGGACTACAAAATTTGTGGCAAGCCATTTCCTATTGCTACGGGCCTACTGCGGACCTCAAAAGAACTCCATTCAGGGGGGCAAAATAGATTTGGAAGTTCAGGACCAGAAAAACTACTAAAAATAATAAATTGTGCTATAAACAAGGAAACTTATGAAACCAACTAGAGGTCCAGGTGTAATAGCAGTGTGGCCACCAATATCCACTTTGATCAGTCCTCTCCCCTTAGGAAGTAATTGTCCCCATTGCATGTAGAGCCTCCATGACGTGAGGAAAGTTCTATTGAACATGGTCCTTAATGAGCCACTTGCCTTGGTGAACGAGTTGGCCTTCTCTAAAAACTCAATATAGTTGGATACATTATTGGCAAGTGTTCTTACCTATGTAATCATGGTCCTATTAGTTGTGGTTTTTTCAATACATCTTGGGTTGAGCTTTGTTGGTGTCATCCGCTCAGTAATGGGGGAAAGTATCGTCGAAGTCGATCCACATTGAGCACTGGGTGCAAGCCAAGGAATAGTAGAATGCTTAGATCAAAATCATTGTCTCCTACTACCTTAGTGATGGTGTAAGGCCCATATCAGAGCATGTGAAGCTTGTGGTGGGGCCCATCGAGGTGCTCATTCTACAAATGTAAGCAAACTTTGTCGAACACCTGGAACTTCTGTGGCACCCAGTGCTGATTATGATGTTCTTTGTACTTGGAATTTTCTCTATCCAATATATCATGGACCTGCTGGCAGATGTGTTGAATGCATTCAATGAAGCTGGTAGCTCTTTCAGCTTTAGACAGGACATGAGCTGAATCTTTTTGAGTAGCCGCAAGTGGTATGACAACATCAGTGGGACATAGTGGCTGGGATCCCAATCCCACCTGAAAGGGGGTGTGGCCAATTGAGCTATGGAGAGCTTTGTTGTAGTTATGCTAGACATAAGGGAGGTTTTCATCCCATGTGCATAGATTCTTTGAGTTGTACATGCACAAAATGTGTATAATCATCTTATTGATGACCTTTGTTTGGCGATCAATTTGTAGGTGGAAGGGCATGGGCTTAGTGAGCTTGGTATCTAATAATGACTAGAGGCTTTACCAAAATGTAATTAGGAACCACTTTTCCTGATTTGAAATAATGGACTGTGGGATCCCAGAGTGTACTCACATTTGTTCAAAGAAGAGTTTGGTAGTGGCTTCTACTGTGATACTCTTCTTGAAGAACACCAAAATGGCCATCTTAGGGAATTTTTTTACGACCACGAATAAACAGTCGTTGCCATGCTTGGTAAAAGGAAGGCCTGACATGTAATCCATGGAGATGGATTCCCAAGGTTGGTTAGGAGTAAGAAGAGGAGTATACATGCCTTGTTTCTTTATTGTAGGTCTTGAAATGGTGCAAGCAGTGCAGGCTCTAATGTACTTCCCAACATCTTGTTGAATGTTCAACCAATAGAAATACTTATGAAACACTGCTAGTATTTTCTCTACCCAAAAATTTCCAATGAACCTACTGTAGTGTGCCTACTAAATAATCTTGGAACGCTCGCTTGAAGGAAAAAAGAGGTGTCCCAAGTGGCATTAAAATGCACCATGGAGGTGAAAGCCTGGAACTTTCTTTCCTTCTAAGAGCATCTAGTATGTGGTGTCGAATTTTGGATTGCTCTTGTGAAGATGTGGCCATTCCAAAGTCTCGTGTCCAAAAAAGTGGAGCACATTGGTCAGCACCATAACCAACAGTCGGTTGAGGTAGTCTGCAACATTATTGGTGCTTCGCTTCTTGTATTTGATGTTCAAATGGAACTATTACAGATATGTGGACCACTTTTGATGGTGACTGTTCTACAACTTTCCTTGTGTTTGTATGAACTGCAGGGGTTGGCGGTCTGTGTGGATGACTATTTCCTTCCCCATAATGTAATGTTTCCATTGTCAGCGTACCTACAAAATGGAATAAATCTCTTTGTCATAAGTGGGATACTTTCAAACTGTATCTAAAAGTGTCTCACTATGATATGGCATATGTTAGAAAAAGTAACTATGTTCGGTCTTCAATAATGTACTTGAGTCATTATGTAATGTACTTGTCAAAAGAATAAAGAAAAAAATTATATTATTATTATTGTGACTTATTAAAGCATGGGATACATGCTTGGATCACCATGTTTTAGGTCAAATTCCCCATTCAGGACTTCTAGGATTTATTTTGAGTCTATAAAATTATTGCACATTTAAAGAGACCCTTCTTGAGCTTTTGAATCATGTAAAAAAGTTTAGTATTGAGTCAAATATGAATTATGGAACCTCCACACTATGTCAGCCTAAGGGAAGATCAAGTCAACCTAAGATCCTATTTGATTCCACAAGAATCCTATAAAAGGAAGGACACCGAATTCATTTGGAGCAATCACTTCTCATCAAGTTCAAATTCTCTCCACTGGGTAGAAGTGTGAAAATCTATTTGTTGGGCAAAAATGCGAAGTGTGTAGCTAGAAAAGTCTATTGTCAGGAAGCCAAAGTGAATGCGAGTTTGGGTGAGTCTAAGGATTCAAAGAAAATCGAAATTTTTGTGGTGGCCTATCTCTATTTTGTGCTCTAGATTAGGAGACGAAGTCTTCCAAGTTGGACTATTGTCGAAAGTTGTTAGTTGTTGAAAGTTGTTGCATAACAGAATTTGTTGGGAATAGGTCAATCTTCTGGATGCTAACTTGGTGTGGAGGGAAGGTCTAGTCAAGGTCTAGGGTGAAGAGTCTCAAAGAATACTATTGAAATGAATAATTACTTTGACATGGTTTTCCCCTCGAGAGGGGTTTTTCCCTAGCATGTGCCTACATCTTGTGTTCATTGTTTTATGTGTTGCTATTTTTGGTAATTGCTTGATGAACTAAAAAAAGAATATATAAAGAATCATAATAATAAGAAACATCACAAGTAATTACAAGATCGAGAAAACCTTTACTTCCTTTCTAATTTTCCAACATGGTTTCAGAGCTTTGGTGAAGAAACAATAAAAAGGCAAATCCATTCATAGGCACTATCTCAGGGAAAGAATCTATTATATTCAAGGAAGATTTCTAAATCAATTAAGGGTGAGAAAAAACTTGAAGGAGCACCTAACTTTAGATCCTGGAAGAAGAGTATTGACCTAATCCTCGAGAAGAGCAAGGTGCTAGACTTGGTTAAAGGAAATGGAAAGAAGTCTACAGAAGAAGTCAATGATGCCCCCAAAGTGAAATTCAGAGATCTATAATTGATGGCTATGACTTTGATGGTAGAAGGGATAAAAGACAATCTTTTTCCATTCATATCTAACATCGATTGTGCTCAGGAGATGTATGAAGCCTTGTCGAAGTTGTTCACTATTAAGAAAATTAGTCAAGTAGCATGTTTGAAGAATGAGCTGAGGAATATGAAGATGACTAAAGAAGATACCCATTAGGGGAATTTTGAGGTCTAAAATGGGCCTCCTAAGGAAATTATGAAATAATAGTGGAAATAATAAAATAATATTAGTTTACACCATCGAATTTTAGAGGGAAGAAAGAAAAAAACTAATTTTTCAACTCGTTTTTCAACTTATCTCCCTATGGGTTTACTCAAATTTCGAGAGTAAACACTCTTTGGATGCAAAATCTGATTCATCATCCAAGGAGTACCCATGTTGCATACTTTCAATGGAACCTACTACACGAAAAACGAGAAATAAATGAAAAATGTGATTGCAATCATGTTTTTCATGTATTTCTCATTTTTCGTGTAGTAGGGTCCATTGAAAGTATGCAACAAGGGTACTCCTTGGATGAGGAACTAAATTTTGCATCCAAAGAGTACTCCCACTCGAAATTTAAGTAAAACCTTAGGGAGGTAAGTTGAAAATACGAGTTGAAAAAGTTGTTTTGTTGTTTTATTATGTTTTAATCTTTTTACTTTTTTACTCCAAAAATGGTGAATCATCCCCCATGGTTGACATTGTCATCTTGAATCCTATTGGTTCTTATAAAGTTTATTTTGGTTGTACATTTTTCTTAGGAGGCCCATTTTAGACCTCAAAATTCCCCTAATGGTGGCAACCTTCTTTGTGAAGATAGCTAGACTCAAGGATGATCTTTCAGCCATCGATGAGATTGTTCCAGACAAAGAATTGGTGATCACTTCTATATTAGGATTGCCACCCTCCTGGGTGCATTTGCTTCAGGTCTCAACAGTTGGAAGGTAGCTCCCACCTTTGAAGAATTATGGACCGCATGTGGTCAAGAAGAATTAAAGATCTCAATGGTTGCCAATCCCGAAGGAGTATCAAATGCTTATGTTTCTCATCATAAATGAAAGAGATCGTAGGGACCAAGGAAGAAAGTTGGCATGTCTAAGATAGAGAGCTATCAATGTCATAGGAAAGGTCACTATAAGAGTGATTGTCCCGAGAATCCACAATTTCAATAAACCAATATGTTCCTTCTTCACATTACGCCCACTCCATTGGATTAACAATGATCTCCTGTTAACCTTTCATAAGCAAAAGCATTCAAAGTCAACCTCCACCCCTACTTAGAGAACTTGACATCAAAGAAATTGACAAGTCAATAAATTGTTGGTGCTCCTCCTTCCCTTTATTAAGGATGTTTGTGGGCATCTTAGGCAACATGTTTTGAGTGCTCACACCTTGTAGTGTCTTAACACACAAATCCTTTAATATATCTCTAAAAACATCATTTTCCCCACTCTCAAAGCTCCAAAGGAGAAAAAACTATGAGAATCATTTAGTGATGGTTATCTTTGTGCTAATTTAGGCCCTTGGGGGCAACCTCAGAAGCACTAAGTAATGCAAGGGTACCCCGAATAATGCCTTTTGAAAATTTCTTGTATAGATTAATGGCCCTTTTCAACACAACAATGTTAGGAAAAAAACCATGATCTATGATTGTTTAATATTAACTGTGGCAATTGGTGTGATATATTTACTTATTATTTAATACTAGTTATCATTCCATCTATTGATTATTGGTTAGCAAAACAACTAGTGCTAGTGGAGGATATCTTATGATAGGAAAAAGAAAGTATTGTCACACATTTCAATAGGATTTTCTCCATCCAAATCAACATGGATATGTGTCCTTACTCACAATCAATATGATAATGCTCTCTCTCAACTCTCTCTCTCTCTCTAGAGATTAATAACATAGTGCATGTAGGGGATTTTTTCCGCCTATGGAAGCCTAAGGAATGTTTCCACATCTTCATAGATGGCATCTCTAGTGATTCTATCAATGTAGACTAGTGCACTTCACTCAAGTAGATTCAAACCAAGCACTTATTAGCACAAAACAAGCTAGATGTCCAAAAACATTGGTGACGTCTTGTTGGGCTTCATGTAAGGAATGTATGCAAAGGTTTAACTATATTAGCAATATTCAATGGATTGGATCAATTTCAAGTTCATTGGTTATATTATAAATATTCTGTGAATTGAACTAGTTTCTCCTTGGTTGGTCCTACTCATGAGGCTTGCTAAGGAGCTTAGCTTTCATAGAGCAAGACAAAAAGCTCAAATTTGAAAAATGGGATTGTTCTTTTTTTCACAAAAATAGATATAGTTTGTATTAAAATTGGTTGTAGTTAAACCATGGAACAAATTAAGATCAAAGGAAGATATGTTATCTAGCTTAGACATTTTAGAATATCTTAAAAATTCAAAATTGCTATAAGCTAGTTGTTCGAATTGTGTCATATTGAACCTATATCTAAAATTATAGCTAGAATATTGCTTAATGAATTGATTTAACAAAAGCATTAATTTTCAAAACTATACATGGGCCCTTTTTTTAAGTCTTTCCCTTTACGCCCTTCGTACTTGATACTAACTTAGGAAATTTGACTGGTTAAGCATATCTCTATATTGCCTCTAACTTAGGAAATTTGATTTGTTGAGCATATCTCTATGTTGCCTACCATTCTTGGGCTTGTTGCATAATGAATTAGAGCTAGATTACTTAATGAATTGATTTAACAAAAACATTATTTTACAAAACAATACATGGACCCATTTTTCATAAATGTGTTTCCCTCTACGTGCTTCATACTTGATACTAACTTATGAAATTTGATCAGCTAAGCATATCTCTATGTTGCCTCCCATGCTCGGTATCGGTTACATAGTGTCCTCTTTCACCTTCATTTCTTCATTCTTAAATAATTCCACACGTTGGAATGGTAAAGGCATTGACGACAGTTTGTCACTTATTCTCCACTGAAATCCAACAAAAAAAATATCATCCGTTTTCCAATTCATAATTCTATACAAATTTGTTTTTAATAATTCATATAATTTTTCAAAAAATTATAAATTCAAATTTTTTCCATCTATTTCTAAATACAATTTGGTACCAATAGCGCTATGTTGAAGGATCAAGCTTTTATTGTCAGTTTATGCTTGCACAAGTTTTCATGATCAATTTATACTTCTCATTTGTGCACAAAAAGAGAGAAAGAATAAAAATCACTGCAATATCTGAAACTAATTTAAATCAACGCATTCCAATATTTCAAACCAATTTAAATATAAAACTTTAAAAGACATTGTTTTTCAATATATTATTTTTACATATATTATCTTTATTATTTCTATTAAAATCCTTTTTAATAGTGAATATTTAATTTAAGCACTCAATTCAAGGAAAATGCGAGCCCAGATGGTTGGCTTCAGAGGGCTGATAAGGTTTCAGAGTCTCCACGATCTGCCCGTCCACCAACAGAAAGGCGACGTACGCCACTCTCTGAATCTTTTTGACGTTGTGGGACACACCCACACCTTGATAATGGTCATTAACTTCCCCCTTTTCAACTTCACGATCGACTCCTCGATGTTCTGAGTGGAGATGGGATCCAGAGAACTCGTCGGCTCGTCCAGCAACAACACTTGTTTAGATTTAAAACTGAACCAAAATATTTTAAAATTAAAATCCCCTTTTTCGCTCCCATAAACGTAATTTTTGGATGGAGAAAGCGTCTGCTTCCTCCTCATCGATGCGCAGCAGCAACTGCTCTCACAGCCTCTCATCTCCTTCAGAAGCCCGTTACTCATCCTTATAATTAAGAGGGAATTTATTATTACAATGGCAAAAACATGGAGATGTATATACATACCTTCGAATTCCATCAATCTACCTGCAATTTCGACCCCAACTAAATCTTTCGATGTTTGATAAAATTTAACAAACAACCATACCCACCTGTGAAAGCACGAACTGTACCTCTCCTTCCGACTGAATGTGAATTTATGTGGGGTATGCCGTTGTTAACTTTCCTCCAGTTGTGATTCATCCCTGATGGGGAGCAATATCCACCCCGGAAACCTGCCCCGGTTCAAATTTCAAAATTTAAGTTTTTACGGGGCTTCTTATATGTCTACTTGGACCTTACTTGGACCTTATTTCTGAGGCCATAGGTCCATTAATGTGGTGGCGCAGTGTATGGTAACTGTTAGATTTAACTGTTAGATTTATGAAATCAAATGATATTTTAAGGTTTACGAGACTAAAAATAGTCTACGAGACCATTAATTCCCTGTTTTTCGCTCTTTGCAATTCAGTCATTTTCCAATTCAAATTGATGATGCGCTAAATGATATTTTAAGGTCTACGAGACTAAAAACAGTCTATGAGACTATTAGTTCCCTGTTTTTCGCTCTTTGCAATTCAGTCATTTTCCAATTCAAATTGATGATGCGCTGACCCAATCTTCCAACAATCCCCCCGCTAAAAAGACAATGCTAAGAAACTAATGCTAACATGTTTTCATAACTTTCTGTGATGTCTTTCCGGTAGATTTATGAAATCAAATGATATTTTAAGGTCTACGAGACTAAAAATAGTCTATGAGACCATTAGTCCCCTATTTTTCGCTCTTTGCAATTCAGTGATTTTCCAATTCAAATTGATGATGCGCTGACTCAATCTTCCAACAATCCCCTCGCTAAAAAGACAATGCCAAGAAACTGTTGCTAACATGTTTTCATAACTTTCTGTGATGTCTTTGAGTGCATCACGTTCCAAAATGAAATGTTTTTTTTGATTCCACAACTCCAGACGTGCAAAATGTACACACACGTTTTTACCAAGCTTCTTTTGGCCTTTTCCACTGTCTTGTTTCACACTGAAGACCAAAGTTGATGTCAGTTGGTTCCTTTTTTTTTGCATGTGGTTCACGAGCACCCTGGTCAGTGAGTGATCGCTACGTCCACGGAAAAATCTGGGTGATAGCTAGGCTAAATCGCCCCTCGGCCTACTGCAAGACCTGACCCCAAGGGTTTCAGGTGGATTCGACCCTGTGACCTCCCGATGGCGAGGCACGGTTTTTGACCAACTGAGCTAACCCTTGGGGCTTGAGTTGGTTCTTAATTGAGCAATAAAACCTTTGTCCTCCATGAAATGTTAGCTCCAATGAACTTTTTTTGTTGTAAATCACATGTAGGGTTGAATTCCTCAATGTAATATTTCTTCTTTCTATCCAACTCTTTCCCCCATACCTTTTTACGAAACTTCTCCATAACAAAATCTTTTAGCTCCTTGCTATTTGTGGGACATGCATTGAGGTAGATATTCCATTTTTGCATCCATGTATAGTTTTGTTTCATCCATGTTTTCTTTTTTCACTCATACTTTCATTGAAGATAACATTAAGCCATCTACCCACTCTCATTTGTTCAATTCTTATTAGGTATCTTATGAACCACACCATAGCAATTTCTTCAACGGAAATTGCTCCCGTTTCACTCAATATTATCTCATAAGGTACCGAATTTTTATTTTGAACTTGCTCATAATCAAGCGTTTTTGGATTTTTTCAATTTGTTTCCATTTTGAGACAGTAGTGCTGCTAGCCCACAGTTCACACCCATATAGTATCAGTGGAAAAACTAGGAGTCCAAAAAGCACTTTAATTGTTTTCCAATCCCATAACTCTGCCTCTCTACATCTGTTTTGAAGAGCATATAATGCTTTCCACCCTCCTAAAATTC
Source organism: Pinus taeda (assembly GCA_000404065.3). NCBI lineage: Eukaryota > Viridiplantae > Streptophyta > Pinopsida > Pinales > Pinaceae > Pinus > Pinus taeda. The sequence continues at coordinate 42,538 of APFE030199390.1, forward strand.
TCTTCTTTTTGCAGTCCTCCCAATTGAGTTTGTTGTTGAAATCAATCTCAAGGTACTTGTACTCATTTACTTCTTCAAGAATGTTGTCTTCAAAGAAGAAAGTACGTTGGCTCTACTTCATTTTATTAGAAAAAATCATTATTTTGGTCTTGCTAGTATTTTTTTATTTTTATTTTTTATTTTTTTTCTGGATAAAAACTAATTCTATTAAAATGAGAAAAAGAAATATTTACAATGAGGTCGCAGCCTCAGAGGGTGAGTGTCCCAGCCCTCAGCAGAAAAACCAGAATACATAGAAGAACAACTGAACAGGTTTGAGTACAACATTTTCAGTTCAACAAAAGAGAGTTGTTCCAGAGAATTACTCCTTGCAGGCAAGAAGCGCTGGGCAGAGGAGAAAAAAGCTTGAGTGTTCTTCGGCGACCATGAGAATTCCAACAAAAACGAGACCTCCACCAGCCTTTGAGAAAATTGAAGCATCGACATACATTCCAAAAAGAAATACGATGGGCTGAGGAGGAGCCGAACGAAACAGAGAGAAAGAGCAACTGAAGGACAAAAAAAACAGAGAGTATAACCCAGAACTTGGACCTTGGAGGCGACGCAGCCCGACAGCACAGAGGGAGAAGTTACTCGTGCGAAGTCTGAGGGTCGGTGCCCCTTTTAGCTTGAATATCCGGTGCAGCAACCCAGGTGACCACTTCATCGCCTTCCGCTCCACCTTCTGAGGGGTTGACAAGATGAAGAATGCCAAAATCATGCTGAACAGGGCCGTAGACAATCACTTCTTCCTGAGGCGGCGTGCTTTGGCGGTTGGCCTCTTCAACAGCAGGGGAGTCCTCCTGCATATGCTCGGCAGTGAATTTCGGGTCATCCCCTGCATCCTGAGCCACAATTTCCTCCGAAGATGGAGTGGAGGAGGAGCTGATGGGGTCTTCAGGCAAATCCGCCTCTTCTGTAACCATAATGGTGGTCGTGAAGGTGATAACAGGCTGGTTCAGACGGCTGCGGAAAGTGAAGCAGGATGTCTGAAAGGAGGAGTTAGGGACAAGTCTGGCGGGGTTGGGGGGGGGGGGGGTGAAGACGGAGAGGCTGATGATATTGGAATGATGAGCGGAGAAGGGGAATGCAGGGCTCGTCCCCTGGGAGCCGAAGAACCTCCCCTGCGCGGAACACCTCGGCTGTGAGGCATTGCGAGCACCCTCTTGCAGCTGTGAAAACTGAACGAATGAGAAATGGGGGACGGGGGAAATGCAAGCTCAGCAGGCTCGACCTCTGGAAACCAGAACCAACATTCAATCTTATCAGAACACTGAGACATAGAATGGCGAAGGCGGGGATGAAGCCGAACCATTATATCGTTGTTGGATGCCATAGTCGACCGGATCGAAGGCATAAATGCACCTGCGGTTTTCTGAGCGCCTTCAATGCCTGAAGGGACCTTCATACCGTCGCACATTAACCTAAACTTATTCCTCTGCATTGAGATCGGGGCAATCGAATGCATGCAGGTGGCCATCCAGGTGCTGTGCGGGAGGAAACGTGCCAGGCACGCGATGAGGGTGTACCTGCTTGGCTTGGAGATCACCCGCATCCGGGCTGACTGCTTGAGGATGACGCTGATCTTTCTCAACCAGATTATTGAATTCAGTGAGTTGTTCTCCTGTACCTATGCTGAGCGTTGGACCTGAGTAGGCTTCAGTTTCCAGATCTACTCCAACATTGGCTAGAAAGTCTGCTAGTTTGTTTCCTTCGCAAATTGTGTGTTGGAAGGAACTTGCCTGATGTTGAGAAATCCATTGTCTGATGAGTTCCAATCTTTGCGCCATTCTCCAGCTATTACTGACTTTGTGAATTGGAGCTCCTTGAAGAATTTTTGTGGCCATGTTTATGATGATTTGAGAGTCTCCTTCAACGAGAAGGGGGAAGAGATTGTGTGCCTGAGCTAGAACAAGACCTTGCCAGAGTCCTTCCAATTCCGCCGAATTGTTTGTATCCCATCCTTTGGAGCCGAGGTAGGTGAGATGAGGGGTACCTAAAGGTCTTGCTAGTATTGATTTGCATCCCCACTGCTCTATAAAAATGCTCAAGGGCATATAAGTGCATTTGTAATCCATGGGCCGATTTAGAAATCAATACAATATCATCAACATATACAAGAAGCTTTATCACAAACACCCCCAACCGAACACCATCTCCACATTGCAGATTTAGCCACTCTTCCAATTTATCAATATATAGATCAAAAAGAGTGGGGGATAGAGGGAAACCTTGCTTGACTCCAATGTCACTTCTAAAGCTTTATGAAATAATTACTGAGGTTCTAATTTTGACTTTCACTTTTTGATAAAGTCTATGGACAGTGGCTCTATAATGCATATGAATTTCAAGTTCTTCCATTCTACACCACAACTTATCCCTAGGGACTGTGTCAAATGCTTTTTTGAAGTCAACAAAGCAGCAAAATACTTCTTCTTTGTCCTCCCAAACCTTTTCAACAATGTGCCTTAACGTGATGCCATGATCCGCTGTAGAATGTTTTGGCCTAAAACCCGCTTATCCTCTTGCCCTTTTTTCTTTTACTTTTGCCCACTTGCTAATTTTGTCTTTTACCATGCTACCGAAAAGCTTTGCAAATAAAGGATTGATCATAATTGTTCTATAGTTGGATGGATTATTAATGTATCCACTTTTAAAAAGGGGTATTTCTAGGCTAGTTGTCTAGTCTCTTGGGAATCCTTACTGAATGATGTTGTTGAATATTTTTATGATGTGAGGTGCAAGAGCGTTCATTCCCCATTTTAGATACTTTGCTTGAAGTTCAACCAAGTCCTTTGCCTTTCTTGTTTTCAGCTTCTTAGTTCCATTCTCCACCTCCTGTAATGTGAAGAGCTTTGAATTTGTGTTGATCCTACGGGAGGACTTCACCTCAGATTCTTTCTCATAGAGTTTTCTTGCATATTCAAACCATTGATTGGCTGTAATATTATTTTCAATTTTCTTCTTCCTTGGTTGCAGTTTCTGTCATAAAAGCTTTGGATTATGCTTGCTTAAATATATTAACTCTTCTCTCCTTGTTTGCATGAACACATATTTTTTCCTTTTTAGTATATGCTTATATAACTTTACATTTATCTTCTCTTTTCCTACCTTTTTCAAGGTTCTCCTTGCAATTTTTCATTCCTCATCAAACCAAGAATTTACAGGGAGACAATTTGATTTTGATTTCCTATTTTTTTCTCTTTTGCACTTCTCAAGTGCACTTTGAATTATATTTGTTAACTCATGGTTGTTGAAGCATTTGAAACTAGTTTTCTCCTTCCTAATTAATCTCTCTAACATTGTCTTGAAGATAGTACCATTTTCTAATGGTCCGACATATACAGATTGACTGCATTGGCATATACAGTCTAACCGCATTAATGGGTCTATAGCCTGTTATATATTGGTCGCCATAAGTCCAGCTTTGCCGCTAATTTTAAAAAGAAAAACATTGAATGTATAAAATTAGATGTTTTCTTATCACCACCTATAAACTAAATCAGTGCTCAAGCCACACTCATGCCCATGCATAATGGTTAGCAAATGCCTTTCTTGGCAAGGGTGTACCGTCACATGTACTTAGGGTGTATTCAATAATGTTAATTTTAGTTAACAATGATATGTTTTATGGTTAGCATAATTATTTCAATGTTCCTTTAGTAGTTCAATTTCCAATTTCCAATTTAGTTTTCCAATAAGAATCACATTAACCATAAATCACATTGACAATAATTGTAGATAGAACATCAAATAAAATGCTGAAGACAAGTCAAGACAAGATGACACCAAATTTGGCAGATGCCCGGGTAAAACCTCAATGTGGAGAAATCATTTGATTAATTCTTCTTATTATTATGTCAAATGTTCAACAAACAGAGAGTACAAAAGTGAAAATTTGACTTTCTCAATCACAATTAAAACAACCCTTTCAAATCTATAGTCAAATGTAGTGAAATTTAGCGCTAACCAAAAAGACAATAGTGGTCAAATAAACAAAAAAATGTATCCTTTGAAGCTCAGTCAAACCTAGTTAAACTCGGCCTGAACAGGGGGTAAAAATCAACCCAAAGTAGTCACAAAGTCAACAGTCAAACTTGGTCAAACTTTTTCCTTCAAATATACGTTCAACTTGAAATTTTTTGTTGTAGTCAAAATGCCCAAAATACCTTGGTTCCTATGCCAAAGTGTATGACCTGCCCAAACATAAATCTGCCTAGAAAATCAAAGTCAAAATATGCCTAAAAACTCAATGTTAACGTTGGTCAACATTGGTCAAACTGCAGGAAAGTCTAAAATTTTCCGCCTTGTAATTATGTCTGAAATTTGTCCTCCTTTGCCACACGTGTGAGAGAAAGAAGGAGAGAGAAGAATGTGTGAGTGATAATGATGCCAAATGAGGTGAGCGGCCACTTGTATTCATATTAGTCATTGAGAGTGACGTGACACATCCATTAGGCTTCATGAACCTGCATGATGATGTGCCCGACCTCAATAATTTGCACATGTGTGGGCATAAATTCAAAAACACACATATGTTTATCCAAATTAGATGGTCTTTATATCAAATTTGGTCCTCTTGAAAAGAGGAATTTAATGCAATCATCATCTCCATCAAATGAGTTGTCTAAAGTGGAATTTGGCCCTAGTTTCCAATTTAAACACTCATTCTCAACTAGGGAGAATTCCACCTGCCAATCCATCCATCATCATCGATCATCATGCCATCCCATCATCATGTACCATCTCTGTATCTCATCTCATCTCTGCTTTGTTGAACAATGATATGAATAATGAAGAAGAATCGATTGAGAGTGAGTCACAAGATCTTACCACTCTCCACTGACAAAAATCAGTCTAGAGGTAGAACGTCAATTAGACTTGATCCCAAATCAAGTTGTTGAACACCATGCATCCTAGACATAGAGAGTACTGCAGTACACGATGCGTCCATTAGTAGTGTTATGGTTCCTATCCACTTTTCCCAACTCATTGGCCATATGAGAGGTACTTCCCATGAATCCCAGACTATATGGGTAGGATGTATGTTGGGGCATCAACAGGAGAAGATGAACCATCCATCTTGCTCATATGCCGTAAGAGAAGATGAACCACTCATCCTATGCATATGTCAATTGTAGGGGAAAGTGAACCACTCACCCTACACATGTGTCATCAATCATAAGGGAAGGTGAACCACTCACCCTATGCATATGTCAACCATCATGGGGTATCACAATGGAAGTTGACCACTTACCTTGTACACTTCGCACCAATAGGGGAAGGTGAACCACTCACCCTATAGTCGCTCATAGCTCCAAGAAGTGCCCAAAGCCCCTAGGAGCTCTGAGAGCTTAATGTCCAACTCAAGCGAGACCCTTCTTGGGTTGTGTTATATTATTTCCACGACTAGCCCCTCTAGCGAAACTGAGGGGTTAGAGGGGGGGGGGGGGGGGGGGGCGAGTCCCCCTTCGTTGTGTTGATGCATAGCAGGGGGGTCACAGGGATTTGAGGGGGGCGGTTAGCCCCTCTCTCTGGGGTCCGGGGCAGCGCCCCGATGATTTTTTTTTTTGGACCCATGGTTTTGTCCATGGTTTTGTGCATGGTTTTCACACATGGTTTTGGGCACGATGGTTTTCAATCCATGGTATTGGATGCTTCGGCATGTATATATATGTATTGTAACATTAAAAGGAACATAATGATAAATCAATATGATAGTCCTGGTTTTGGGATCCAGTGGAAAATCTCTATGTATATTTGTTTTATGTGTTATGCTCTCCCCTTTGTTTATTTTCTATTTTTAGAATTCACATGCAGGTAAGTTCTGAACGGGGTTAAAACCTACAACCCTCATGGAAGGGTCCTTCCATGACTCCAAGTCTCTCTTTGAAGGTTAAGAATTTGACCTTCTCTAAGGACTTCGTGAGGATGTTTTTGACCTACTCATCAGTCTTGATGTGTTGGAGTCTTATCACTCCCCATTGTACCATATCCCAGATAAAGTGGTACTTGATATCAATGTGCTTGGAGCAGTCGTGGAACATGAGATTTTCTGAAAGGTGAATCCCACTTTGGTTTTCGTATAAGATTACGGTGGTATCCAAAACGTTCTCAAATAGCTCACTAAATAGCTTCCTCAACCAAACAACGTCACAATAGGCCATACTCTCTTAAATGTATTCGGCCTTGGCGATACTTAGAGCAACTGAATTCTGCTTCCAACTCATCCAAAAAATTGAAGCAGATCCCAGTGCGATGCAACATCTAGTCGTGCTTTTACGATCCACCATACTGTCGAACCAGTCAACATCAGTATATCCATATAGCCTAAAATTCCCGACAATGTATCTCAGTTTGTAGTTGATTGTGCCACAGAGATATCTCAAGAGATTCTTAACAAAAATCCAATGTATGTGATGAGGATCAACCATAAATTGAATCAATGTATTTATAATGAAGCATGTGTTCATACAAGAGTTTACCAAGGACATCAATGCTCCCACAAGTTTTCTATATTCAAAAGGGTTTAAAAAATTTGGGACCAACAACACTTCCACATAGCTTCTTGAAGTTGAGTTCCATCAGAGTAGACACAGACTTGCAATACATCATCCCACATTTCTTGAGCAACTTCACAATGTATTTTCCTTGAGAAAGGAAAATTTGACCTAGATTTTGTCAAACCTCTAGGCCTAAGAAGTAATGCATCAAACCTACTCTTGCATTGATAAATGAGAGGGTTTGCATTTGTCAAAATGAGATCATATGCATAAAGGACCAAAATGAGAGGCATGTATTTTTCAACCTTGAAGTATAGGTTAAGATCAACATCACTCCTTGTAAATCTAAGCTTCATAAGATATCTATCAATCCTCTCATACAAAGCCCTAGGGTCTTGCTTCAACCCATAAAGGTATTTCTTGAAACTGCGTACGTGTGTCCTTCGATCTTTTACTTTGAACCCCTGAGGTTGTTCCAAGTAGACGTCCTCCTTAAGCAAGCCATGCAAGAAAGTAGTATTAACATCCATTTGATGTAGGCTCCATCCTTGATAGGCAACAAGAGAAATAATTGATCAGAAAGTGGTATATTGGGCAACCAGTGCAAATATCTCGTCATAGTCCACTCCTTTATTTTGAGAGAAGCCTCGAGTAATGAACCTGGCCTTATATTTTTCAACACCCCCATCAGCTCCATGTTTAATTTTGTATAGCCATTTTGAGGTGACTACAAACATGTCCTTCGGCCTAGGCACCACATCCTAGACATCATTTTTAATGATAGATTCATATTCCTCATTCATCGCAACCTTCCAAACTTGGTGCTTTATGACTTCTTCGAACGTACATGGCTCATTGAACAATAGTACTCATAGCAACCAAGTACCCTTGATACATATTCACCTTCTTACTTTCACGGAATGTCCCTATTAGAGCAATATGTCTTTCAACATCTTCGACAGTATATTTGAGCCATAAAGGTTTTTTTCTTGAGGCAGATGGATTACAAGGAGGTGGATCAATGGGATCTATCGGGCCTTCAACGTCGGGCATAACCTCATTGGTCGGAGGTTCATCCTGCTTTTCTGTAGCATCATCATTATCCTTCCTTGGAATGGGGATATCTATGGCTTTCCCAAGGGCAGTATCTTCATCAAAGGTAACATTTTGGCTAATTTTCACATCTCTTTGTCCAGGCACACAAATTCTATATTCCTTTGAATTTTCAATGTAGCCCGCAAATAAACCTTTCTTCCCAGATGCTTCAAACTCTTTTCTTTTCTCTTTAGGCACATGAAAATACACGAGACAACCAAATATTCTAAAATGATAAACATCAGGTTTCTTACCAATGAAAACTTCTTTGGGTGCCTTGAAATCCAATGCTTGATGTAGGCTTCTATTTTGAACATATACGATAGTGTTAGCAGCTTCTAATAAGAACTTTGGTAGACCTTGATCATGGAGCATGGCATGGGTGGATTCCGTGATTGGTTGATTCTTCCTTTAAGGAAATTTAGTTTGCTCAGGAGTGTATGGAATGATTGTCTCCCTCTTATTGCCAACCTCTCTTCAAAAGTCATTGAATTCATTTGATTTCTATTTAGTTCAATTTCCGGCCCTCAATATGTTGATCTTCTTCCCTGTTTGATTTTCCACCAAGGCTTTGAAAGAACGGAACCATTTGAAAACTTCATCCTTCTTCTTCAAAAAATAGATCCATGTTTTGCGAGATAAGTCATCCATAAAAATTGCATAGTATAAGTATCCTCCCAATGATGTTACGAGAAACATACATCAAAATGGACCAATTGAAGAATATTGATAGTTTGGATTTCACTTGAAGGGAATGGTCCCCTTGTGAGTTTTCTAGCAGCACAACCCTAACAAACTCCTTCATGATTCATATTGAACTCAGGAATTTTTGTGACCATCTTCCTTACCCCAGGTAAGGCTTTATAATGAAGGTGAATAAATCTCTGGTGGCATAATTCAAATTGAAGAGAAGTATCACAAGTCAAGTCTCCCAAAATACTTCCTCCAACTTGATAGAGACCATCAACCCTAAATCCAAGTGTAAATTCATCTTTAGGGTTTGTTTGCCAAATACGTACCTTTCCATCAATGAATGCTACCTTGAAGTCTTTATCTTCCATTGTAGAAATAAAAACTAGGTTCTTCTTCAAATCGGGCACATAAAATACTTCTAGTAGATGAATGGTTTGACCTTGACTTAAGTGAAGAGTGACACTACCTATCCCTTTCACGGGATAGGTAGCATTATCTCCAAGTATTATATCCAAATTAGTCTTCTTTTCAACCAAGTTTGAGAGGGCCTCCTTGTAGCTAGTGAAGTGCCGTGAGGCTATAATATCAATCAACCAATGATCCGACGTATCTGGAGGAGAGGCAGTAGATAGAGTGGAAATAAGATAAAATTTGTTTTGTTTCTCTACAATATTACTTTCCTCATACCTGGAATTTCTTATCCTTTTTGGAGGTCAACCATTTCCATATCAAGTAGTGGGAGCATTCCTCTTCCCTTTATTGTTGGTCTTGTTGTTTCTTTGATTGTCATTGCCTTTGTAATTATTTTTGTTTTTGTTGTCATCCCTTGGAGAATTCTTCTTGTGAGGACACTCTCTAACATAGTGGTTGAACCTGTTACAATTGTAGCACCTTCCTTTCCTTCCTTCTTTGAATCCCTGCTTGAACCCTCGACCTTGTCTCCTTGGACCAACATTATTATTCCTCTTAGCATAAGCGGAGAAATCAATAGGTTCATTTCCATTTGAGGGCTTGTTTCTCTCCATCACCCTTGTCTCTTCTTAAGTGCATCTAGCAAATAATTCATCGAAACTAGGAATCCTATCATTAGTGAGAATGGTTGTGTTAAACATAATTATGCTCTTGAAAGACCTCCAAGTGCAATGAGAGTGAACTTCCTGTCAGTGATAACTTCTCTAATGGATAGTAGGTCATTCTTGATTTGTGTTATTCTCATAAACTAGGATTGGATAGACTCCCCTTTATCCATCTTGATGTCCTTTAACTTGTTCTTGAGAAAGAGGATTTTATTTGCATTGTTTACTTTGAACATCCCAATCAGCTTATCATACATCTCCTTAGATGTTCCCAATTAGAAATATAGGAAACCTAATAGTTTTGAATAGATTTTATGATAATTCTTTTAGCTTTGACCTCACCTTTCTTGAACGTCATCTTTGCAGCAACATGTGCATTTGAAGGAGGCTCCACCACTCTTCCTTGCACATAGTCCATGTAATGATGCTCTTCCAAAGTCAAATCCAAAGTCAGCTTACATGCATGATAGTCATATTTTCCCTTGAGCTTATCCTCAGATTTGAAGTAAGATGTAGCAGCCATTGAAGCTAGTCCAATAATCTTGTCTAACAACTCTCCCTTAGCGATTGCTTTTGTCTCTTTTTCTTGGGCTTTTCCTTCACCTGAGCTCTAATACCATGTTAATTTTAGTTTACAATGGTATGTTCTATGCTTAGCACAATTACTTCAATGTTCCTTTAGTATCCCATTGAAAATTTCTAATTTAGTTTTCCAAAAGTAACCACATTAACCATAAATCACATTAATAGTAACTATAGATAGAACAAAAAATAAAATGCAAAAGACAAGCCAAGACAAGAGGACACTAAATTTGGCAGATGCCAGGTAAAAACCACAAAGTGGGGAAAACCCTTTGATCATTTTTTTTTATTATATCAAATGTTTAGAAATGAGAGAGAGTACAAAGTGAAAATTTGACTCTTCAAATCATAGTCAAAACAACCCTGTCAAATATGTAGTTGACTGTAGCCAAATTTAGCCCTAACTAGACTATCAACAATGTTCAAATCAACAACAAAATTTCTCCTTTGAAGCTTGAGAAAACCCAATCAAACTTGGCATGAACAGGTGTGAAAATCAACCCAAAATAGTGATAAAGTTAATGGTCAAACTTTGTAAAAATTCTGCCCTGAAATTTGCGGTCAACTTGCAATTTTTTGTTGCAGTCAAAGTGCCTAGAATACCTCGATTCCTATATCGAAGTGTACAAATTTCTCAAACAGAAATCTTCCTAGAAAATCAAAGTCAAAATCCACCTGGAAAGTCAAAGTCAACATGGATAAAACTGCAGGAAATTCTGCAATTTTCAGTCCTTTAATTTTGTTTGAAGTTTGTCCTCCTTTGTCACATGTGTGAGAGAAAGAGAATGCCCAATAGTTGTACGAACCAATGAGAGAATGAGAGAGAAGAATGTGTGAGTGATGATGATGTAAAATGAGGTGGGAGGTCACTTGTATTTATACAAGTCATTGAGGGTGAAGTGACATGTCCATTGGGCTTCATGAGCCTACATGATGATCTAGTTGACCTGAACAATTTGCACATGTGTGGGCATAAATTCAAAAATGCACTTCCTCTTGTCCAAATTAGATGATCTTTATATCAATTTTGGTCCTCTCGAAAAGAGGAATTTGATGCAATCATTATCTCCATAAAATGAGCTGTCTAAAGTGGAATTTGGCCCTAGTTTCTAATTTTAACACTCCCTCTCAACTAGGGAGAATTCCACCTGCCAATCCATCCATCAGCATTGATCATCATGCCATCATGTACCATATTTGTATCTCATCTCATCTTTTCTCTTCTGAAAAATGATATGAATAATGAAGAAGAATCGATTAAGAGTGAGTCACAAGGCCTTACCACTCTCCACTGACAAAGGTCAATCCAGAGGTAGAACCTCAATTAGACTTGATCCTAGATCAAGTTTTTGAACACTATGCATCCTAGACATCAGGAGTACAACAATAAATGATGCGTCCATTGGTAGTGTTATGGTCCCTATCCTCTTTTCCCAACTCATTGGCTAGATGAGATGTACTTCCCATGGGTCTCATACTACATGGGTAGGATGTATCTTGGTGCATCGGCAAAAGAATATGAGCCCCTCATCTTTCTCATATGCCACAGGAAAAGGTGAACCACTCATTCTATGCATATCTCAATCATAGGGGAAGTGAACTACTAACCCTACACACGTGTCATCAATTGTAGGGGAAGGTGAACCACTCACCCTACACACATGTCAACCATCATGGGGTATCACAGGGGAAGGTGAATCACTCACCATGTACACATTGCACCAATAAGGGAAGGGGAAGCACTCACCCTATGGTCATTCATAGCTCCAAGAAGTAACCCAAACTCCTAGGATCTCACAAAGATCAATGTCCAAGTCAATCGGGACCCTTATGGGAGTGTCTTTCCATGACTCCAAGTCTCTCTTGGAAAGCTAGGAATTTCATCTTCCCAAGGGCTTCGTGAGGATGTCTGCAACCTACTCATCAGTCCTGATGTCTTGGAGCCTTATTACTCCCTGTTGTACCATATCTTAGATAAAGTGGTGCCTGATATCAATGTGTTTGGAGAGGTCATGGAACGCAGGATTCCTTGAAAGGAAAATCCCACTCTGGTTGTCGTAGAAGATTACTGTGGTATCTAACATGTGATCAAATAGCTCACTAAAGAGCTTCCTCAAACATACAACCTCACAACAAGCCATACTTGCTAGAATGTATTCGGCCTCGGTGATGCTTAGAGCAGCCAATTTCTTCTTCTGGATCATCTAAGAAATTGAAGTAGACCCCAGTGAGAAGAAACATCTAGATGTGCTTTTACCCTCACCACATTGCCAGAACAGTCACCATCAATATATCCATGTAGCCTACAATTCTCGGGAGCGGTTCTGCGCGTATGAGAAATATGATGGTGGTGTTGTCTTCTTAGGGGATGATAGGAAGGCTAGGATCATCAGTCGCATAAAATTCAAACTGAATTTGCAAGGTGGAAAGATTAGAACATTTCCAGGTGTTCTGTATATTCCTGTATTGGCTAGAAATCTGATTTCTGTAAGCAAGATGGATGATGCAAGTGTAAAAATAGGGTTCAACAAAGATGCCTACAAGATGGTTGAGGGAGCATTGGTATTGATGTAGGGAGTTAATATTGGAACTCTGTACACACTTCTGGATAGCATTATTGTTGATGGGTGCAATAATTATGTGGTTCCTGAAAGTAAAGAAGAAAATGTAGTGGTCTCTGGAGAAAAGACCATGCTATGGAATCAAAGGCTTTGACATATTGGAGAGAAGGTCCTTTGAATACTTCATGGTAATGGTATGGTAGAAGGTATGTCTAATTTTCTCTCTAGATTTAGATTTATGTGAACATTGTGTGTATAGGAGGCAGAATCGAGTGAGTTTCCCCTCTGGTGCTAAGAGGTCAAAAGGGATATTAAATCTTGTTCACAGTGATGTGTTTGGACCTGGGTCGGTTCCATCACTAGGTAAGTCTATGTACTATGTTTCATTTATAGATGACTTTTGAAGGAATACATGGATATATTTCCTCAAGAAGATATTTTAAGTCTTTAGCAGGTTTAAAGAATTTAAGGCTCTGGTGAAAACCAGAAAGAGAAGAAGATAAAGGTGTTGAGGACATATAATGGTGGAGAGTTATGAAAGAAGGAATTTGAAGAGTTCTGTAAGAAGTGTGTTATAGCATGGCAGAATACTACTCCATACACACCTCAGCAAAATAGAGTTGCATAAAGAATGAACAAGGCATTGATGGAGAAGGCAAGAAGCATGCTTAGTGGTGTCGGTTTAGGACAAGAATTTTGAGTAGAGGCAATGGAGACTGCATGTTACCTGGTTAACAGATCACCTTCATCAACGTTGCAGGATAAGACTCCACATGAGGTATGGATTGGTAAGAAACCCTCTCTTTCACATCTAAGGGTATTTGGCTCTAATGCATATGTACATGTTCCAAAGGAGAAAAGAACCAAGTTGGATAGTAAACCTGAAAGGTGCATCTTTATTTGGTATAAGGATCATTTAAAAGGTTATAAGATTTGGAACCCTGAAATAAGGAAGGTTGTGTATAGAAGAGATGTGGTGTTTAGAAAGGTGAAATATGTTATTAAACATGAAGTCCTACCAAAAGAACCTGAGGAGATAGAGTTTGAGCTAAAGGAGGAAGAATCAGAATTTACAATAGAAGAGGAATCAGAAGATGACAAGCCAGAAACTCCAACTATGAGAAGATTAGTTCGAGAAAGAAGGTAGACAGAAAGGCATAGTCCATCTACTTTCTATTCAAATTTTTCTTTATATATTACTGATGATGATCCATAATTGTCAGGGAGGTAGCAGATTCAGAGGATGAACTCTGGGAAGAGGCCATGGTTGATGAAATGGCATCTTTGGACAAAATGGAGGCTTGGGATTTGGTGGATTTGTCAGTTGGAGGGAAACCCATTAGAATAAAATGGGTGTGGTGTTTGAGAAGAATATGAATGCAGAAGAAAAGGTGGAGAAATACAAATATCGGTTGGTGGAAAAATGTTATTCCCAGGTGTTGGGAATTGATTTTGATGATATTTTTTCTCTTGTTTCGAAGGTAGCTTCCATTAGATTACTTTTATCTGTTATTACCACTTTTGATTTTAAGGTAAAATAGATGGATGTGAAGACACCATTTCTTCACAGGGATTTGGAAGAAGAGATCTACATGAAGCAACCTGAAGGCTTTGCAATGAAGGGAAAGAAAGAATTGGTATGTAGGTTAAAAAAATCTTTGTATGGGTTAAAACAGTCACTGAGGACATGGTATAAAAAATTTGATACATCTATATGGGTACTTGGCTTCACTAGAAGCAAAGTGGATCATTGTGTGTATTTTAAATTAATTAGTGAACGTTTTATTTATCTGGTCTTGTATGTGGATGATATGTTACTGATTGGAAATGAAAAAAAAATTATCCAAGACTTAAAGACCCAATTAACCTCCAAATTCGATATGAAGGATCTAGGTGTTGCAAACTATATTTTGGGCATGGAAATTAAATGAGATTGAGAAAAGAGGAAGCTCTGGTTAAACCATAGGAAGTATGTCGAGACAACACTGTATAGGTTTAATATGCATGATAGTAAACAGATGAAGGTTCTTATCCTTGTAGGTGTATAGTTATCTGTTGAACAATGTCCCAAGACATAAGAAGAGGAAGAGGACATGTCCCGTGTTCCATATGAAAGTGCAGTCGATAGCCTGATGTATGCAATGGCCTGTACTAGACCAGACATTGCACATGCAATGGGAGTATTGAGTAGGTTTATGTCAAATCTAGGGAAGCAGAATTTGACAACATTGAAGCGGGTTTTTAGGTATTTGCATGGCACTAGTGATGATGGTCTGTGCTACCAAGGAAGAACAATATTGGATAGAGTTTTGGACATACATGGCTTTCTTTATGCAGATTGGGTTGGAGATATGGATCATAGAATATCTACAAGTGGGTATGTGTTCAACCTATTTGGAGGTGCAGTCAGTTGGATGAGCAAAAGACAGTCTATAGTGGCACAATTACAGACGCAGAATACATGGAAGCCACTCATGCAAGCAAGGAAGCAGTTTGGTTGCAGAGATTGTGTTCAAGTATGGAGTTAGTACAAAAATCTATAATGATAGGCTGTGATAGCCAAAGTGCATTTTTCATGGCAAAGGACCCTTCTTATCATTCAAAGACAAAGCACATTGACGTTCAATATCACTTTGTGAGGGATATGGTTGAGGACAAAAAGGTGTTGTCGTTAAAGGTGGACACTTTGAAGAATGTTGTAGATGCATTGATGAAGTATGTCAGCACTGAGAATTTTTCTTGGTGTAGAGAAACAATGGGCGTTACAGGGTTGGACCGATGACTAAGCTCTCTTGTGACCCCCTATGTGGAAAAGAAAACAACAAATGGGAGAATGTTGGATGCGTGTTATATTCTTTCCACGAATAGCCCCACGCACGAAGGGGGTGGGTCACAGGGGTGGTTTGAGGGGGGTGTTAGGCCCCCTCTATAGGGTCTAGGGTAGGGCCCCATGATTGTTTTTTAAGACCCTATATTAGGTGGGTAGACCTACCTATGGTTTTGTGCATGGATTTTTCACATGGTTTTAGGCATGATGGTTTTTTGCCCATGGTATCTCGTAGATATAGTCGAAGGAACTACGGTTATGTTCTAATCCAGGGTTAATGGATTGTTGTTTATGAATGCTTCGACATGTATATATATGTATTGTAACATTGAAAGGAATATAAAAAATCAATCTAGTAGTCCCAGTTTTAGGATCCAGAGAAATCTCAATGCATTTGTTTTATATTCTCGCCATTGTTTTATTTATTTATTTTTTTAGAATTAGTATGCAAGTAATTTCTGTACAAGGTTAAAAGCTACAATATGCCTATATAGATAAGGTTTTCTACTCAAAACATGTGTGAGAAACCATGTTCAAATACAATGTGCATGAGAAAACAAAGGGCCCAAAATAGAGGGATCCCTCGATAACATGGTTTGATGCCACTTTGAATAAATATAATACATAAAAAAAAATGGAGTGCCCCCCTCTAAAAGTTCAACTCTTCAAATTCATGAATCTAGTCAACACGGAAATCCAATAGGAAAGACACTCCCATAACCAACTCTATGAAGTAGGGTCTAATAATACAGAGTGGAAAGATGGTTAACCAAGATAAGAGTTCCCTTTTAGAAATGGGAAGTAAATTGTATGTATGACCCAAAATAAAGGTGCCTCATCATATATGTTATTTAATAAAGAAACAACCACCTCATAACAAAATGTAGCATATTATAACCAATGGTCCAACTATGTAACAACCTCATAAAATTACCTAAAAAATCCACGTGTTCCATAAAAATTAGTACACTAGAATAATCCAAATGTAATAGGAAATATACCAATGTAATCAAGTGCATCCCCCTAGAATGGTCTAGCTGGAACATGATGATGATGTGTATCCCCTCTCATTATTTGATGTATTATCATGGATCACAAAATAGTGACATGTATCCCAAGAAAAGTGGCATGGATCAACATGTCTATAGATATGGTTGTGCATAGCTACATAGACATTGGTTGTGCATAGCTACATAGATCCCATGATAGCTTTAAAAATCATAATGTAGTGTCATAGTTCTTAAGGAATAGTACAAGAATCTAAATGAAAGATGATCTAGATTAGATCACTAGATTATTTTTCATCTATATTGATGCTTTTAGAGTGGAAATATTGGAGGAATCAACTCATAATACCATTTTTATTAGTGGGTCCCAATTTTGTGAATTGGGGTTTAAAACCTTCTTAAGGCAGTTTGAGGCATTTAGTAAAGTTTTTTGTGGTCCAAAAAATCTCTCTTATGACAACCAAAATTGTGTTGTTCTGTGCTCAAATATATTTCCAATAATGCAGGAAAGACCTCAAACAAAGTCTGTATGCAAAAGATATGTCACTCAGAAGTTGACCTTCCTATTTTATCCACAATGATTTGAGAGGATGCCACATCAACCCCATTACTCATGGAAAAGGGACCAATCATGTGACCATTATGAAGAAGAATCTAGAAGAGTTGAGTTGTAACTCATATTGAGGGTTTAATGGGTCAAATTTAACCCATAGTTGGCTATTGAGATGTGTTATAATCAAGCCATTAGTAGGAAAAGTGTTTCAATTCTATTCTAGTGCATTTTGTTCCCTAGTTTATTAAAGTAGATAAGAGTGGATAAAGAGAGGGAAAACTAGAGAGGGTTTATGTCATGTAGTATCCCACGGGCCACAGGTCTTGCTCCTTTATATTTGCACAATTTCCATTTAGAGAATGAGAGAGAAAAACAATCTCACCTTTTAGTTGGGTTTTCTCTCAAAAGGGTTTCTGAAGTCATATCTTGGTGTTATTATGGTTTGCGAGTGATTGTTTTTTTTCTTTTCTTTTTTTTCCACATTTTTGAATATTGCATACTAAAATAGAGATCAATAACTTAATAATATAGAAATTTAAAGAAATAATAACCCTTATAATATCAATTTCAACTTTCATTGAATTTTTATCAAATATGTTGTGATGAACTGTCTAGTGGAATATACACTATTGTTTATAAATCATTGGACGTCCACTTATAGTGGCGGGTTTAAACACATTACAAGTTATTAGGTGATGCACACGATTCACTTTCTCTTAACAATATCAAACACAATTTAATTTTAAAAATTACTTAAGTTTTACGATGGAAGGACACTCTTAACCCTTATCCATGTGACAAATCCTAAGACAAACAGGTTTTTCTCATATCACTAAGTTAGGGATAAATAATATGATAAATAACATATAGAAAATGAAGGTAAAACAACATGTAGTGACCCTCAATTTCATATATGATTATTTTTAGGTATTTGACTAGTCCAACTAGCTCTCATGAGCTAGGAGTTTTTAATATGGAAGCCTTTTAAGATGAAGCTTTATCTTTGACATACTATTCCCTCGATATTGTTTCTTACTACCCATTTCCTTCCCTTTTTGTTTTGTTTTATTTCATTGTTTCATTTTTTTATCAAGTCTTTTTTCTTTAGATATTCATAGACAAACTTGGGACTAGGTGCATTGGCTTCATAGTGAGGTGGAATAGCTCAAACCTTATCATTTTTAGGATCTTAAAATTTTATTTTCTATTCACCTCTATCCTTTTTGGCTTATTTGACATACGATTTATTAGTTAGATGATCCATACTTACGAAATAACACAACATAATATAGAAATAAACATAAACACAGAGATGCAACATAATTAAATCTTCTTTTCATTAATATCAAAGAACTGAAATATGCTTACAAATAGAATGGAAATAAACTAGCTTGGGTGATGATAGCTTATCTATGAGAAGAGATGTGGTGGATACATGCGTCTAAACTATTCTACAATTAGGCTAAAGGGCCTTTTTATTATTGAATAACAAGGGGAAACCATAAAAAACTAAAACCCTAACCCTAGGATATGGAACACAAAGAGTTTGTGGGTCTCGTTGGGATTGACAACCAACTTCTCGAGGTCATAACTTGGTCATATGATCTTTGTTTGGCACATATGATACCTTTTTAGAAATGTCTCTCTGATTAATACAACAATTGTGGCATGTCCTTTCTTGTGGATATGGGCTTGTAGTTAACCTAAAAAAAAAACACTGTCTAGGGGGTCAAAATTATTCTAGAAGTTCAAGAACAGAAAAATGCTAAAGATAGTAGATTGTGCTATAACCAAGGAAACTGATGAAACCAACTTTAGGTATAGGTGGAATAGGTAGTTGGCCACCAATATGAGCTTGGATCAGTCCTCCCCCTTAGGAAGCAATGGTTCCTATTGCGTGCAAAGCCTCCATGAGGTGAGGAAATTTCTATTGAACCTGGTCCTTTGTGAGTCACTTGCCTTAGTGAGGGAGTTAACTTGCTTTGACAACTTGATATTGTTGGATCCTCTTCTGGTGAGTGTTCTTGATATTTATATCTAGTATCCTATCAATCCTAGCTTGTTCGATACAACTTGGGTTGAGCTCTGTTGGTGTCAGCTGCTAAGCAATGTCTAATGTGTCCAACAATGGGGGAAAGTATGGCCGCAATTGATCCACATTGAATACAAGGTGCAAACCAAGGAATGGTAGAATTCTGAGCTCCAAAGAATTGTCTTCCACTGCCTTAGTGATGGTGTAATGCCCATATTGGAGCAGGTGAAGCTTGCAGTGGGGACGAGTGAGGCACTCCTTATGAAAATGTAACCAAAATTTGTCATCCACCTAGAATTTGTGTGGCACCTAGTTTTGATCATGAAGTTGTTTGTACTTAGATTTTTCTTTGTCCAATATGTCATGGACCTACTGGCAGATGTGTTGAATGTGTTCAATGAGGTTGGTAGCTATGTCAGTTTCAGACTAGACATGAGCTAAATCTTTCTGAGTAGTTGCAAGTGGAATGTCAACATCAATGGGACATAGTGGCTGGAATCCCAACCCCGCCTGAAAGGGGCTATGGCCAGTTTAGCTATGGAGAGCTTTGTTGTAGTTTTGTTGGACATAGGGGATGCCTTCATCCCATGTGTGTGGATTCTTAAAGTTGTACATGCATAGAATGTGCATAATCATCCTATTGACGACCTTTGTTTGGCCATCAGTTTGGGGGTGGAGGCTCATGGACATAGTGAGCTTGGTATCCAACAACGACTAGAGGCTTGAAAAAAATGTACATAGGAACCTGTTTTCCTTATATGAAATAATGGACTTTGGGATCCCAAAGTGTGCCCACACTTGTTCAAAGAAGAGTTTGATAATGGCTTATGTTGTGATACTCTTCTTGCAAGCTGCTAGAATGGCCATTTTAAAGAATCTATTGACGACCACAAAAACACAGTCGTTTCCATGCTTGGTAGAAGGAGGCTTGACATGTAATCCATGGAGATGGATTCCAAGGTCCGGCTAGGAGTAGGTGGAGGAGTATATCATCCTTGTTTCTTGATTGTAGGTTTTGCAATGGCATAGGTAGTGCAATTTCTAATGTACTTCCCAACATTTTGTCAGAGGTTCGTCCAATACAAATACTTTTGCAACACTACCACTATTTTCTCTACCCCAAAATGCCCAGCGACCCGACTATAGTGCACCTCCAAAATCATCTTGGCATGCTTGCTTGAAGGGACAGAGAGGTGTCCTAGGTGGCATAACAGTGTGCCTTAGAGGTAAAAGTCTGGAAATTACTTGCCTTCTAGGAGCATCTGATATGTGGTGTCGAATTATAGATCGCTCTTGTAAAGATGCGGCCACCCAAAGTCTCGTGTCCACAAGAGTCGAGCATATTGGTTAGCACCATAATCGGTGGTCGGTTGAGGTAGACTGCAACATTATTGGTGTTTCCCTTCTTGTATTTGATGTTCAAATTGAAATGTTGCATATATGTGGGCCATTTTTTATGGTGATCATTCTACAACTTTCCTTGTGTCTGTATGAACTGCATGGGTTGGTGGTCTATGTGGATGACTATTTCCTTCCCCAAAACATAACATTTCCATTGTTGGCAGGCCTGCATAATGGAATACATCTTTTTGTCATAAGTGGGATACTTTCAGACTATATTTGAAATTGTCTCACTGTGATATGCCACCAGATACCCCCGCTGGGTAAGAACTGCACCAATAGCATAGTCTGAGGTGTCTGTCTCAATTTCAAATGGTTGTTGCAAGTCGGGTAATGTGAGCATTGGTGCAGAGCAGAGGTGATGCTTCAACTGGGCAAACAACTTTTGTTGGGATTCGAACACAATTTTTTTTCTTTCCCAACATGAACCAATGATAGAAATTGGCAAGACCCAGAAAGTTGTAGAGCTCACTTAGAGTGATTAGGGCTGGCTAATCTGGAATAACTTGTATCTTAGCTTGCTCCACATGCACACCCCTCTCATCAATAATGTACCCCAGATATTGAACCTAGGTCATACCGAAAGTGCATTTATCCAAATTGGCACACAATTTGTGTTGTTATAGGGTTTGGAGGACTGGTCAAATATGGTGTAGGTTCTTTTCCTAACTCTAGATGAAGATGAGGATATCGTTTAAATACACTACCACAAACTAGTTTGTGAAGGGCCGCAAGATATTGTTCATTAGCCTCATGAAGATTTCAAGGGAATTCATTAACCTGAAAGGAATGACCAACCATTCAAAAAGGTCCTCCTTAGATTTGAAGGCAATATTCCACACATTGGAGGGTTCGATTGGTACCTGGTGATAACCATACTTCAAGTCAATCTTACTAAAATATTTGGCCCCCTTGAGCTGGTCCAGAAGGTCATCAATCCATGGGATTGGATACTTATTCTAGAAAATGATATTATTCAACACCTAATAGTCAATACAGAGCCTCCAGGTTTCATCCTTCTTTTGTACCAACATGATCTAGCTCCCATAGGGTGATCAACTTGGCCTGATGTGCCCTTTACACAATAGCTCCTGAATCTACCTCTTGATTTCATTATTCTCCAAAACAGAGCATTGGTAGATCAGTCCATTAGGTGGCGATGCACTTGGGGTCAGATCGATGGAGTGCTTGATCTAACAGTGTAGGGGTTCCCTTATTGGTGAAGTGAAGATGTCCTTGTCCTCCTCCATGACCTTGTCCACCTACTACTACCATGCAGAGGAGCTCTGTCCAGAGGCTATGGATGTGGCCACAATATTCCTCTTGCTATGAGGGTAAATCATAAGGAAGACAAATTTCCCATTCCGGGAAATGGTGTTACTACATTATTTAGTAGAGATCAAATAAAAAATGGTAGGTGGCGCTACCTCTAGTATCCTGTACAATTTCCGACCCAAGGTAATAATAATAGAATGAGCTCTGGAATCATATAAAACATGATGATTCCATAGGTATGGTTGACCAAACAACACATCACAAACTTCTAGAGGGGAAACATCACATAATACCTCATCTGCAAAGTGCTTGATGCTATAAGGCAAGCGACACTGTTGGCTGACACAAAGATCTCACCCTTAGTGGAGCCACCTGATGGTGTACTATTGTGGGTGTGGCATTGTTGGCATCTTCAATCTCTTAACAATCTCAACTGAGATGAGGTTATTCTGGCTTCCATTATCAATAATGAACTACATAGGTAAACCCTTTACCCACATCTGCGAGTGGAAGAGGCACTCCCCCTCCTCTAGATCCTTAGGTTCCACCCTTTGGAGCTTGGTGATGGCTACCATTGTAGTGGGTTATATGTCAATGAATTCTTTCCCTTGTCAATTCCCTTGTCGGGTTTTGGATTAGAATATGAGCATGCATCCATCTTTGAGTCTTTTAGCTTGTCCACTAGTGCCTGCTTTGCATGACATTTGTTTGTGTTGTGAGTGGGCGTTTTATGTATCTCACACCACTTGCTGGTGTTCTTCTTCACCTTCTCATTCTTCTTGGCTTGCAACTTCGAGGAGTTTTCCTGGGGGGTTGTAGCCTGGATTTTCCCTTTGCACTATGTCATGGGGGTGCCTTTTCTCTGCTTTGGGTTGTAGATCCAAAGTCTCGCTTATTTTTCTTGAACTTATGCTCAATCTTGGCAGCATATTAGTATGTTGCACCAAGCGAGGAGATGTCCAGGAACTCCATTTTATCATGAATGTATTTGTGCAAACACTCACGATACTTGAGCACCAGATTTTTCTCAGAATATTTGATACCCAATTTTGTGCACAGGGTATGGAAAAAATTTGTTAGGTCATGCACATCTTTGTCCCTTTGTCCATTTTATGTACTTGTCTTCACAACTCCTAACAGGGTAATACTATTCTTTAATGGCATCTCGGAAAGAATTCCAAGTGGGTACAGCTGACAACAGTGAGGGTTCCCTCTTGTCCCTCTAATCATAGTAGGTTTCCCAACATTCCTCAACATGGGCGGTGACTTTGACGAGCATAAAAGTAATATTTTCCCTATTGGAAAAATCATGAACCAAAAAATATCCTTCCAACAGATTTAACCATTTATCTCCAACATCTGCATCTATGTGGCCTTCAAATATAGGGATGTCAAATTTCAATTGTAACTTAAAGGGAGTGGTGCCTCCAAAGTGGCTGTTGGATGAAGATGTGTCGCCTGTGGGCATTTGTCGAAGGATCTGGGAAAAATTTTCAATCATTGCATTCTTTTTTTGCTCAAGGGCCTCTTCAAACAATATTTTGAAAGGATATCCTACTCCCTCGTCTTTCTTTTCTTCTTCCATGGGAGGTCGTCAGGTTCAGTGAGGCTACTCTTGCAAAGGTTCAACCAGTGCGAGCCCTAACTCCTTATACACTGACTTCATTGGGGACATGCAAAGAAAGACAAAGAAAGATTAAAACACTCCAATACCACTGATCCAGAATTATGAAGGAGCACAACAGAATATAGAAATAAACATAAACATGGAGATGTAGCAGAAATAAATCTTCATTTCATTAATATCAAAGCACTGAAATATGCTTACAAACATAATGGAAATAAACTAGATCAGATGATGGTAGCTTATCTATGAGAAGATATGTGGCAGATACATGCCTCTTAATTGTGCTATAATGGGCTCAAGGGCCTTTTATTATTGAATAATAAGGGGAAACCCTGAACCACCAAAACCCTAACCTTAGGAGATGGAACACGAAAAGTTTGTGGGCCCTGTTGGGGTTAGTTGGACAACCAACTTCCTAGGGTCATAACTTTGTCATATGATCTCTGTGTGGTGCGTACGATACCTTGTTAGAAATATATCTCTAAGTACTACCAAATTTGTACCAAGCCATTTCCTACGGCTACACACCTGCTGCAAACCTAAAAAGAACTCCATTTAGGGGGTCAAAATAGATTTGGAAGTTGAGGACCAGAAAAACTACTAAAAATAGTAAATTATGCTATAAAGAAGGAAACTTATGAAACCAACTAGAGGTCTAGGTGTAATAGCAGGGTGTCCACCAATATCCACTTGGATCCGTCCTCCCCCCTTAGGAAGTAATTGTCCCCATTGAGTGCAGAGCCTCCATGATGTGAGGAAATTTCTATTGAACCTAGTCCTTGGTGAGCCACTTGCCTTGGTGAACTAGTTGGCCTTCTTTGAAAACTCAATATAGTTGTATACTCTATTGGCGAGTGTTCTTACCTGTGTATCCATGGTCCTATCAATGGTGGTTTTTTCAATACAACTTTGGATGAGCTTTGTTGGTGTCAGTCGCTCAACAATGGGGGAAAGTATCACTGAAGTCAATCCACATTGAATACTGGGTGCAAGCCAAGGAATAGTGGAATGCTTAGCTCAAGTCATTGTCTCCTACTACCTTAGTGATGGTGTAAGGCCCATATCAGAGAATGCGAAGCTTGTGGTGGGGCCTAGCGAGGTACTCCTTCTACAATTGTAACCAAACTTTGTTGGACACTTGGAACTTCTGTGTCACTCAGTTTTGATTATAATGTTCTTTGTACTTGAAATTTTCTCTATCTAATATGTCATGGACCTGCTGGTAGATGTGTTGAATGCATTCAACGAAGTTGGTAGCTCTTTCAACTTTAGACATGACATGAGATGAATCTTTTTGAGTAGCTGCAAGTGGTATGACAACATTAGTGGGATAGTGGTTGGAATTCCAATCCCACCTAAAAGGGGTTGCGACCAATTGAGCTATGGAGAGATTTGTTGTAGTTATGCTGAACATAGGGGAGGATTTCATCCCATGTGTGTAGATTATTTGAGTTGTACATGTGCATAATGTGTATAATTATCTTGTTGATGACCTTTGTTTGACCATCAATCTGTAGGTGGAACGACATGGACTTAGTGAGCTTGATACCCAATAATGAACATAGGCTTTACCAAAATGTACTTAGGAACCTGTTGTCCTGATGTGAAATAATGGACCATGGGATCCCAAAGTTTACTCACATTTGTTCAATGAAGAGTTTTGTAGTGGTTTCTATTGTGATACTCTTCTTGAAGGCCACCAAAATGTCCATGTTAGAGAATTTGTCGATGACCATGAAAAATAGTCATTTCCATGCTTTGTAAAAGGAAGGCCCGACATGTAATCCATGGAGATGGATTCCCAGGGCGGTTAGGAGTAGGAAGAGGAGTATACATGCCTTGTTTCTTGATTTTAGGTTTTGAAATTGCGCAAGTAGTGTAGGATCAAATGTACTTCCCAACATTTGGTCGAAGGTTCCACCAATAGAAATACTTCTGCAACACTGCTAAATTTTTCTCTACCCAAAAATGTCCAATGAACCTATTGTAGTGTTCCTCCTAAATCATCCTGGAACACTCACTTGAAGGAACAAAGAGGTATCCCAGGTGGCATAACAGTGCACCCTGGAGGTGAAAGCCTAGAACTTTCTTTCCTTCTAAGAGCATCTAGTATGCGGTGCTGAATTTTGGATCGCTCTTATGAAGATGTGACCATTCCAAAGTCTTGTGTCCACAAAAGTCGAGCACATTGGTCAGTGCCATAACCAGTGGTTGGTTGAGGTAGTCTGCAACATTATTGGTGCTTCCCTTCTTGTATTTGATGTTCAAATGGAACTATTGTAGATATGTGGACCATTTTTTATGGTGACCATTCTACAACTTTCCTTGTGTCTGTATGAACTGCAGGGCTTGGTGGTGTGTGTGGATAACTGTTTCCTTCCCCATAATGTAATGTTTCCATTGTTAGAAAACCTACAAAATGGAATATATCTCTTTTTCATAACTGGGATACTTTCAGACTGTATCTAAAAGTGTCTCACTATGATATGACATCTGTTGGAAAAAGTAACTATGTTTAGTCTTCAATAATGTACTTGTCAAAAGAGTAAAGAAAATAATTTATATTATTATTCTTGTGACTTATTAAAGCATGGGTTTCATGCTTAGATCACCATGTTTTAGGTCAAAGTCCCCATTCATGACTTCTAGGATTTATTCTGAGTCTATAGAATTATTGTACATTTAAAGAGACCCTTCTTGGGCTTTTGAATCATGTAAAAAGGTTTAGTATTGAGTCAAATATGAATTATGGAACCTCCACACTATGTCAGCCTAAGGCAAGATCAAGTTAGGCTAAGACCCTATTCGATCCCACAAGAAGCCTATAAAAGTAAGGACACTGAATTCATTTGGAGAAATCACTGCTCATCAAGTTCAAATTCTCTCAACTGGGTAGAAGTGCGAAATCCTATTTGTTGAGCAGAAGTGCGAAGTGTGTAGTTGGGAAAGTCTATTGTCGGGAAGCCGAAGTGAATGTCAATTTGGGTTAGTCTAAGGATTTAAGGAAAATCGAAATTTTGGTGGTGGCCTTTCTTTGTTTTGTGATCTAGATTGGGAGATCAAAGTCTTCCATGTTGGACTTTCGTCAGAAGTTGTTAGTTGTTGCATAATAGAAGTTGTTGGGAATAGGTCAATCTTCTGGAGGCTGAATTGGTGTGGAGGGAAGGTCTGGTCAAGGTCTAGGGTGAAGAGTCTCAAATAATACTATTGAAATGAATAATTACTTTGATTGGGTTTTCCCCTTAAGGGGGGTTTTTCCCTAGCATGTGTCTACATCTTGTGTTCATTGTTTTATGTGTTGCTGCTTTTGGTAATTGCTTGATGAACTAAAAAAATAAGATATAAAGAATCATTATAATAATAAACATCACAAGTAATTGTCAAGATTGAGAAAATCTTTACTTCCTTTCTAATTTTCCAACATGGTTTCAGAGCTTTGGTGAAGAAAGAAGAAAAAGGAATATCCCTTCATAGGCACTATCTCAAGGAAAGAGTATATTATATTCAAGGAAGATTTCTAACTCAATTAAGGGTGAGAACAAACTTGAAGGAGCATATAACTTCAGATCCTAGAATAAGAGTATTGATCTAATCCTAAAGAAGAACAAGGTGCTAGACTTGGTTAAAGGAAATGTAAAAAGGTCTACAGAAGAAGTCAGTGATGTCGATAAAGAAAAATTTAGAGATCTAGAATTGGTGGCTATGACTTTGATGGTAGAAGGGATAAAATACAATCTTGTTCCATTCATGTCTAACATTGACCATTCTCAGGAGATGTATGAATCCTTGTCGAAGTTGTTCACTATTAAGAAAATTGGTCAAGTAGCAAGTTTGAAGAATGAGCTGAGGAATATGAAGATGACTAAAGAAGATACCATGGCAACCTTCTTTGTGAAGATATCTAGACTTAGGGATGATCTTGTAGCCATCGGTGAGATTGTTCTAGAAAAAGAATTTGTGATCACTTCTATATTAAGATTGCCAACCTCCTGGGGTGCATTTGTTTCAGGTCTCAACAGTTGGAAGGTAGCTTCCACCTTTGAAGAATTTGGACCACATGTAGTCAAGAAGAATTAAGAATATCAATGGTTCCCAATCCTGAAGGAGTATCAAATTATTATGTTTCTCATCATAAATGAAAGAGATCGAAGCAACCAAGGAAAAAATTTGACATGTCTAAGATAGAGAGCTATCAATGTCATAAGAAAGGTCACTACAAGAGTGATTGTCCTGAGAATCCAATAAATAAGAAGAGAAGCAGAGATCAAGCCAACTTTGTTGAAGAAGGAGACTCAAATAAAGTCAAGCTCGAAGAATCCAACATTAGGGACTTACACTATTACGTCATTTTCTTTACATAACTTGTTTTATATGTTTTAGAAGTTATAGGATTTTATCATATCTTTGGAAAATACATTTTTGTATTACTTTAAGGTTGTAGGTTTCCCTCATGCCTTGAAGGGATCTCCCAACAACTCTAAAAGATAAGTATCTCATGTATTTTTAGCTTTGGGTTCATGTATTCATTTAGTTTTGATTATATTAAATACTAAACGCCTTTCTCCCTTTGTTGTCTTGGTTAGGGAAAAATATGAAAGAAGGAGGATCTCTCAAGACAAGGTTAGTCAAGAAACAAAGGTATGCTTTGAATACATTGATTGAAAGGATGATTCATTTGATGATCTATTACTAACTTTGTTATGGCTAGCTTTATTGAATATTAGTGATTCTTGTTTGGGTGATTCATCTCCTGATAAATCTACCCACCACACTCATATTCTTGATTGACTATGTAGAACAATAGACAGGTTTTGGAAAACCCCAACCAAAGGGTTCGCTAGTGTGACTATCTGAAACCCTAAAATGCTTAGGGATATTGTGAAATGCTATTTGAATTATCACTGATGATGTCATGTTTTGGATTTTGATATGATATGGAAATCCTAACTTGTTAGGGTTGAATGATGAGGTCTAAAATCCCGAACCTTTGAATTTTTGGTAATGTTGGGTTTGCTATGTTTCTACATTGGAACCCTAGTTCATTGGGGTTTGGTGGAACATGTGTTCTACATTAGAACCCTAGTTTATTAGGGTTTTATGTAATGTGTGAGCAAGACCCTTATATTGCCTTAGAATTGATTTACTTGGTATGTGTGTGATGTCTGATCAAACCCTAATATAATCGAGATGATTGTGTGTTTAACTCTTATTTGATATTATTATGAAGTTGGGTTTGACTAACACGTGATATGAAATGTAATTTTCATGATGATAAAATCTAGGCATATATATAGATATGTCCTATGTTGGTCTAGGTCAAGATGTATTAATGTTGTTGTACATATGATATGCTTATGTATGGTTATGAATTCTTAGATATATGTGTTGACCTAGTTATTGATGGTCATAAGTCTTAGGACTTAATGAAAGTCCTTGTTTTAGGATTTAATGGAAGTCCTTGTCTGAGATTATAGGATGATGATATTTGGAAATCTAAGGTTGTTGTGGCTAAAACTTAGAGAAGTTAAAATATCTAGTATGTGTGATATAACAAGTGATTGTTGGAAAAATGAAAATCTAGGGTTTGACAATTAAATCCTAGTAGTAACATTGTCTATTGTGTGTATTGTAACAATCTGAGGTCTATGTATTTAATGATTGTTGAGATTGTGGAATTATAGGGTTTTGGAGTTAAACCTTAGTCAAAGTAAAATATTGGAAATATGATGAATTGAGATTTGTGCAAATTTGTTGAAATTTGAATTTTTGGTTGACTCTGGTGATTTATTTGATGTATAGGGTTTGCAACTAACCCTAGTGATAGCTAGTCATGTTAGTGACTATATGATGATTGAAAATCTAGGGGTTGGAACTAACCCTAATGGAAGCTGGTTTAGTTAATGACTAAGTTGTGATTGACTTTGATGAATCTGTCTGTATGAAATCTAGGATTTGTATGAATCCTTAGTGAGAAGTCTAACATATATGTTTTGGAAGGTTTTTAAACACTTTGAAGGTATATATTTGTGTGAATGGTTTCTAGGGTTCTCTATTTGTTTTAGTAAAGTATGTCATACCTTTGGAAGACTTATTGAAACCCTAGATGGAATTAATGTTGTTATGAAATAGTCTAGGTTGTATAAAGTCCCTAGCAAGATGTTGAAGAGCATATGTCTCTTGTTTGGGTATCTGATATGAATAAAGTTGAATTGCTTCCATGATTTTGATATGGCTAACATCATGCTTCTATAGTTTTGGTTGTGCTTGTTATTGAAGTTGTGTAGGTACACAATCTTCAACTTGGTGAAGATGCTCATTGATGTGATATGCATGATGGGGATGATGATAAGTCTAATGAAATGGTTGGAAGCCATGAAATATTCTCCGATGTCGAAAAGAAGAAGTTGATCTCCTAGAGGAAGCATGAATATAAGAAATCTCCAGATAAAAAGGTGCTTCCTGTTTGAGAGGGAATGACAGATATGGTTATCTCCTTCAAGTGTCATGCACTAGACCAGGGCTAACAGTCGTAAGTCTAAGTGAAGGCCATGAAGAGGAAAAGGAAATTGGAGAATGCATTTTGAAGTGCTTTTGAAAGAAGGAAAGCAAGATCTGACTGAAGAATATGTTATTGCATATGAAGTAGGAAGCAAAATGTATGATTGAGGAATATTTTGTCGAAGATTTGGTTGATAGTCCTACTATGGAAAGTTGATAAGCCACATATGTTGTGTGGAAGACCCTGGAGGTTTGCATTTGACTATGTACATGTGAAAGTATATTATTGATTGGGGTTGTGTTTGTCCAGGATAATCTCTCGAAGGATTTGATAGCATGCTGGGTACCAATCAATTTGATTAGGAGAGATTTGTCATTCTTGATTTTCTGGGTCAAGGGCTGTTGAGGGTTTATGAGTGAATCATTTCCTAAGGAGAAATATGACTGACACTTGATGTTAATGTCCGAGTCTCCGAAGTAGGAAAGGTGGCATTGATTATTGAGCTCTGTTTTGGATACACACCTGGAAATCTGGGTTGGTGGTTAGAAAGTAAGCTTGATGGTACCTAGAGGGGTTGAAAGCTTGAGTCCAGCTTAGTCCCACTTGGATAGATTTCCCTAGTCAAGAATCTAGTCCATGGAATTGTGATGCCCAAATTGTTGAGTGACTAGTTGGATAGATTGCCCTGGTTAGGAATCTAGTCCATGGAATTACAGTGCCTAAATTACTTCTTCATGGTTCATATAGTTTGAGATCTTCCATTGTATATGTACATTATGAACACATCCCTAGTTAAGAGCGAGTGTTGGAAAAAGTAACTATGTTCAATCTTCAATAATGTACTCGAGTCATTATGTAATTTACTTGTCAAAAGAATAAAGAAAATAATAATAATAATAATTATTGTGACTTATTAAAGCATGGGTTTCATGCTTAGGTCACCATGTTTTAGGTCAAAGTCCCCATTGAGGAATTCTAGGAATTATTTCGAGTCTATAGAATTATTGTACATTTAAAGGGACCCTTCTTGGGCTTTGAATCATGTAAAAGGATTTAGTATTGAGTCCAATATGAATTATGGAACCCCCACACCATGTTGGCCTAAGGGAAGACCAATTCAGCGTAAGATCCTATTCAAACCCACAAGAAGCCTATAAAAGGAATGGCATCAAATTCATTTGGAGCAATCACTTCTCATCAAGTTCAAATTCTCTCTATTGGGAAAAAGTGCGAATTGGGTAGCTAGGAAAGTTTGTTTATGGGAAGCTGAAGTGAATGCAAGTTTGGGTAACTTTAAGGAGTCAAGGAAAACCAAAATTTTGGTGGTCATCCCTCTCTATTTTATGCTTTGGATTGGGAGATCAAAGTCTTCCAAGTTGGATTGCTGTTGAAAGCTGTTAGTTACTGCATGGTCAAAGTTGTTGGGAAGAGGTAAATCTTCTAGAGGTTGACTTGGTGTGGAGGGAAGGTCTGGTCAAGTTTTGGGGTGAAGATTCTCAAAGAATACTGTTGAAAGGAAGAATTACTTTGACTGGGTTTTCCCCTCGAGGGGGGTTTTACCCTAGATTGTGCCTACATCTTGTGTTCATTGTTTTATGTGCTACTGCTTTTGGTGATTGCTTGATGAACTAAAGAAAGAAGATATAAAGAATCATAATAATAAGAAACATCACAAGTAATTATCAAGATTGATTAAATCTTTACTACCTTACTGATTTTCCAACAACATCAGATGCCCCTGCTAGGTAAGAATTGCACCAATATCATATTCTGAGGTGTCTGTCCCAATTTCAATTGGTTTTTATATGTCAGGTAATGTGAGAAATGGTGTAGAGAAGAGGTGATGCTACAACTCAAAAAATGCCTTTTTTTGGGATTAGGGCCAAAAAAAATTTGGTTTCGCTTTGCCCTTGGTGACACAAAGGCCAAGTGATACGAGAGAATCCCAACATGAACTTGCGATAGAAATTAGCATGACCCAGAAAGGTGCAGAGCTCTATAGACTAGTTGGGGCTGGCCAATCTTGAATAACATGTATCTTGGATGGGTCCACATGCACATCCCTCTCTTCAATAATGTATCCCAGATATTGAACTTGGGTCATACCAAAAGTGCATTTGTCGAAATTGGCACACAATTTGTGTTGCCACAGGGTTTGGAGGACCTATCGAATATGGTGTAGGTGCTCTTCCCAACTTTCGCCGAAGATTAGGATGTATTCTAAATAAACTACCCCTAATGAGTTGGTGAAGGGATACAAGATATTGTCCATCAACCTCATGAAGGTTGCGGGGGTATTCAACAACCCAAAAGGAATGACCAACCATTCGAAAAGGCCCTCCTTGGATTTGAAGGCAATCTTCCACAAATTGGAGGGTTCGATTGGTACCTGGTGATAACCAGACTTCAAGTCAATCTTGTTGAAATATTTTCCCCACTTGATCTGGTCAAAATGTAATCAATCTGTGGGATTAGATACCTATTCTGAACAATGATCTTATTAAACACCTAATAGTCGATACAGAGATTCAAGGTTTCATCCTTCTTCTATAGCAACACGATCAGGCTGCCACAAGGTGATGAAATTGGATTGATGTTCCCTTTTTGCAACAACTCTTGAATATGCCTCTTGATTTCATCGTTCTCTAGAATAGAGCATTGGTAGATTGGTGTAACAAACCTGTTTAAAAATTCATGTAAGAAAATATAAGACTAAGGTCATGAGACAAGTATTCCAAGTTGTATAGTGGGAAAAAAATACTAGTGGGTGTTCATTGTAGAAATTCCCACTGTAGATCAACAAATTATGCAATATACTAAGACACAATACAATATGTACTTCTACAACACTTTGCAGAAGCTTAATCAAATTGAGCAAGATCAAGAGAACACATATAACTGAGAATGAGAAATCAATCACACATAACACAGAAGAAATATCACGGGGAAAGCCTCAGCCTAAAACCCCAACTCTGTATTATCATACAAGTGGAAATCTTGTTCAAGTTACAAAAAGAATCAGCTCTCAAGCTATCCTGCTCTCTCTGCAAATCAAACAATATAGCTCATAGACTAAATAGACATTGTATATGTCCTCCTCAAGCCCTCCAAGCCTCCTATTTCCTTGCGCAATTTTTCTTGGGGTCCAATGATGTCACATGTGTGAATTGGCATCATCACACTCACTAAACCTGAAGAAGTAACTGTGCAATCCTCAAGGAAATAATTCCTTCTGCATGCAAGGAATATTCACAATGGATTATTCTAGCAACTGATAGTACGCTGCCCCTCCATCTGATCTTAACTGGGTCTCTGTCTGAACTGACATGCATGAGTTATGTATGAGAGAACACTCAATTATCTGAAGTGCAGTAGTTATATGCATGCAATAATTAACTAACTGAACTTACATTAATTTAGAAAACTGTTTGAATTAATCTAACTGGACTTGACTCAGTTAACTGAGCCAACTAATTACAACTCAATATTACAACTCATCCTTATCTCTTTAACTGATGGATAAATTCCTCAATTAATGGAGAAACTGTTGCATGTCCCCACATAGACTTCAAGTTTGATTTTCCTTAACTAATTAACTCAAGATGAATTAATTAATTATTTTACAAATTGTTGTTAAGATGAAATTCGAATTTTACTTCACTATTTTAGTTTAGGGATTGACTAAAATAGGAAGGTGTGGAACTATAAAAAGGGTCTTTTTCACCTCTAGTTACCTCACAATAATATGTCAATCCGGAAACGTTTTTCTATTTCAAAGAGTGTCTCAGTGTGAGGCTTATCATTTGCCAGAGTAATGCTAATAGCACAGTGTTTGAAAATACAAGAGTAAATGGATGCGTTTTTACAACTTAACTACTTCAAAAGACTAAATCACCTGTTTAGATATTAAGCAATTTATTAGTCAAGGGTTCGGTAGCAATAAACCATCCCTTTAGAAACTGATGGAAAAGAAATTAGAGAACAGATCGGGGGTCTGGGAGCCGGACAACAGATGCTGATGCTCACTACAACCTGAGATTGTCCTTCACACCAATAACAAGAAATGGAACGGCAGATAAGAAATGGAACGACAATGAAATGGAACATCAACCTTGAAATAGAACGACAATTCTAAAATGGAATAACAAATCTAAAATGGAACAGCAAGTCTGAAATGGAACAACAAGTCTGAAATGGAATAGCAAGTCTGAAATGGAACAACAATTCGGAAATGGAACAACAATCAAGGAATAGAGCAACAACTAAGTATAACAATTCGTAAATCTATCAAATCACTCGCATTAGTCATAACCAAACATCAATCCTTCACTCTTAAAGATGTACACACAAATGGAACAACACTGCTTACTGATACATGATGGAACAACACTGAAAACCATATAAACACAACATGCTCACATAGTAATCTGATTCAGTTATCCCTTTGATTAGAAAGAATACGATTGCATTTCAAGATAGAACAGTAGTATTCAAGAATCCAATAATCATAGAGAACAGAGCTTCCAAGATGAATTCTGTAATGTTAAGGAACAATCGCATAACACAAAAAATCTGTAATGGAACAACAACAGTATTCTGTAGAAACTAACCGTATTATATCAACACCTAAAAGAACAATAATATGATGCAGCATCAATACAATACTTTTGTTTTCAAAAACCTTAATGGATTAAAAACGACAGAGCATGTGATATAAACTTTATAAAACACATCAGATTACCAGATCACATTGATAAGCAAACCACACAAAAACCACGCATAATGGTACAAGAGCAAGTGTCCTCTAGGGCCGGGCCCTTAGCCTCCAGGGGTACACCGCTTGAAGTTATTCCAGGCTCAAAGATAAAAGAGTAACCAAGTTTGTATTAATGCATCAAGTAAAATTACAGTAGAGCAGTTCTTAACAGGACACGATGATCAAAGATTACATAAAGGCATCCCCTCTTAACTAACAGTGTTGCCTCTTATATAAGGGTGACGACGGAGATATCTAAATGCAGAAATAGATAAAACAGCGATGCAGAACCATTAACCCTGAGTCATTTCTTCTCTTTTCTGCGCCGAGCTGATATCTCCGCTTCCTTTCTTGGGTTGATCTATTTTGATCTGGTTTGCATGCGGTCTCCCGTAGAAGGGACAACAGTTAACCCGTCTTTGTCTTTTCCTTTAGAATGACAACTTTTCATTTTTCATCCCTCCTGCACACGGAAACTACAATTGTCATCGTTCTTGTTTTGCATATTAATCTCACATGTTTTGTTATAATTCTTTATCGTTTTCTAAGTTCATGATGCAAAAAGGCTTGTAAGTCCTAATGAAAAGATACTGAAATAATCATCAAAATATACCTTCTTTGGTACTCCACACACCCCCCTACTTACCTTTTTCATGGCCTCATGAAAACATTGTAGTTGACATGTAAGGCAGTGAGTCAGTAGGTTGGAGATGGAATCTCATGTGAAGGCCTACAGCCATGATGTGTAACTAGGTAGTCAAAGAAATGGTCTGTCTGACCCTCAGGCATCTCATATAGGGCTTGGTATCCGGGTGCAGGATGCTAAATAATTGGATTCCGGAACCTATATCCTAACCAGGATGGCCCTACCCTCAAAACAATTTCACCATAGAGGGGAAAACGGTTGGCAGCTAGTTTAAAATTCTCATACTTAAATGGTTCTCTGAGCTGGATATTCGGATTAGATATTCGATATCGAAATTTAGTTGCATTAATGGAAGGGTCTTTGATAGAGGAAAAGTATTCTAATCCCTACCGAATGATTTCCTCATGCATGGGTCCTAATGCTTCAATCACTCCTGGAGTCTTCATGAGGTTTTTATGTTTCCTCCATAACTGTGCTGGATCCCTAGGCTCAGCTCTTATCCATAAATCTAATCCGTTTTCGTGTCTTTGAAAAGCATTATAGGCTTTGAGCCATTTAATTTGATACTGCAAATGAAATAAATGCCTGTAACTGAATGTCCCCAACAAAAGGGCTAGGTTCAGCTCGGTCTCCTGTTCTAGTACAAGGTTATGTAAATAAAATTCATACAATAGTCTCTGAACTTTTACCCCGTAGTGCTTACAACAGTTTATGAAATAATCTATGGTGTTAATTTGTATGGGAGCACCTGCTTTAATAGGCTTTATTTTCAATTGCAAATACCTTTCCATTAAAAACAAGGCATAGTTCCTAGTAGGGGCTCTACATGCTAGGACGTCATTGTATAGAGAACACAAGGTATCCATCTGTTTGATAACTACATCTAACCTACGAGTTACCTTTGTGACTTTCTCTTGTTCCTTTCGCCATCCTTCAAAGGCCTGGCTTTCGGATAAATTGACGTTCCTTAGCTGCTGTTGTAGTTCTTCATATTTTTCTCGAGGGACCGTTTGCTCCCTAAGCTTTTCTGCTTCTTGCTGAGCTTGCTTCAAACCCTTTTGGAGGGCTACTATTTTTGGATCCCTTTTCCATGCAGCATTGGAGGCTGAGAGCTTTACCTGAACTTTCCTATTGCGCTGCTTTGAGTTCAGAACCCTTATTACTCCTGAAAGTGGTGCCTTCGTCTGAATTTCTTTATCAAGGGTCAACATTTCATCCATTTCTATTTTAACACGAACATCAGTCCATTGCTGTTACTTTTCAATTGGAACAACAGTCTATTTCTCAGCATCATTTGGAACAACAGCTTGGCTTTTGATGGGGTTTTGAACAATAGGATGGATTCTGGTCCTCCGCCCCTTGCCCTTAAGGGGTTTTGCTGGAGTGGCTAGAATCCCTTTTACCCTTTGCCTTGCCTTTAGAATCCTAATCTGCTGGTGGACCTGGACTATTATGTTCAATAATCTCTACTGTTCCTTTCGCAATTCCCTTATTTCCGCCATTTCCTTAGAAGGAACAACATGCTGTTTATTGTGGTCTGGACTGTGGCTAGCTTCCTGATTTTCTTCCTGGGGTGTTTCTTCACTGTTCTGCTCTGGCTGTTCTGGGGCAAGAACCCTAATTGGCTATGTTATTTCTTGGGCGACTTCTTTTTCTGCCCTTATTTCCTCCGGAATTTCTTCTGGTGCCTTCTGGTTAGGAACGGATTGTTCATGTTCAACATTTTCTGACATCTTCTCATCATGAACATGCAGATTTTCTACTTCTGCCTCCTTTGCATGTGATTCCTCGGGTGCATTTTTCTCGTGGGGTTTCTCTCCAGCATGGAGGTTTGATGGACTAGAAAGTTGGCCATATTCACCCATATTGGCCGAAACTTTGGCCAATTCATCTTCCCCTAATGGGTCCTGTAATGGGCTGCCTTCCTGTTGTTCCATTTCCTCCTCTTGCTCGGACTGCTCGGCTTCTTTGTCTCCTTCTTCCTCAGATTGCTCATCTTCTCCCTCTTTTTCTTCTTCTTCTTCTTCTGTAGATTGCTCTGCCTCTTCTTCTTCTGCAAATTTCTCTACCTCTTCTTCTTCTTCTTCTTCTTCTGTAGATTGCTCTGCCTCTTCTTCTTCTTCTTCTTCTTTTTCTTCTGCTTCTGCAGATTGCTCTACCTCCTCTTCTTTTTCTTCTGCAGATTGCTTTGCCTCTTCTTCCTGCATTTATGTTTCCTTATCTTCCTTTCCTGACTGTGGGGGTTGCTCATCTTCTATTTCTATCGGCTTGCTAGTGCTTTCTTGGGGCTTCTCCGGCCCCCCTCGTAGCCATGCTAGCCAGACCGATTTCCTGCGCTTTTCTGGTTGTTTGGGTGTGCTGGTGACATGTTTCCACTTTGCCGATTTTTTGTGTTTTTATGGACACTCAGGTGTGTTGGTGACCTGTTTCCATTTTTCTAGACGTTCGAGTGTGCTAGTGACATGTTTCTGTTTTGGGGGTGGTGTGGCCAATCCCCCATTTATAATGGCAATTAGCTCTTCCCAGCTACTCTACTGCTGGGTGAGGCTATGGTTGACTATCAACTGAATCAATCCATGATGACTAACAACTGAATCTACGTGCTGTGCCTTTTTCATGCTCCATGCAATGTCATGAAGTAATCTGATTCAGTTATCACTTTGATTAATATGTCAATTCGGGAACGTTTTGCTATTTCAAAGAGTGTCTCAATCTGAGGCTTATAAGTAGGGGGAGTCCATTGTGGTGGGTATGGGTTGTTTTTCCAATATGGTGGGTATAAGGATGGTTTGGCCAACCAGATTGGCTTACTTGATTCAGCCACGGGTTTGAGGAAGGAAACGACTGTGGTGACCAGTTTGGAATGGGGGCTGGAATTGACTTTGCCACATATTATACTGTTGAGCATTATACTATGGAGACTGAAAAAGAAGAAGTTGGGTCTGGAAACATACCAGATTGTCACGTCTGCCACTGATAGCGCTGGTTGAACAAATACACCGATTTCGTCTCTTCTTCTGCTTCCTTATATACTGCTTTCAGTCCAGGCAGTGAGGGACAGCTTTCGTAGGGTGATCTTTTGTACAGATGGCGCATGTTTGGACTGCATCTAGTGGAAACTCCTTATGGCTATGCTTCTTCCTGCATCTGGGACAGAAGATTGCCAAATTCTATTCTGCCTCCATTTGCTTCTGCTTGGCCTGCAAAATATCCAATTGTGTAGTCAGTGTCCCTAGTATATCAGTTTTAAAATTTTCCAACAAATTTCCAATTTCCACACACGTTACTCCTTGTGACGATATTTTATTATCTCTTACAAACCGATCATGTTCTTCCAGTTTTACTCGTGTGCTGCCTCTCAAGCTCCTGATACATAAATCAATAATGTTAGCAAAACTTTCTTGATAAATATCTCCTTTTCCGATGATGTTTAATGTTTCGATCCATTGTTCCTTCATGCCCCTTATTAATGCTGTTTTCAACATGTTATCAGGTAAAGGCAGTGATGCATAGGGAGATCTTTGTAGATTATATTTGAAACGTTCCACATACTCCTCTAATGTTTCGTTTGGTCTAGCTATCATCTGGAATATTTCATCCTTCAGTTCTCTAGACCTACAATAGTCCTAATATTTTTTTAAAAAAGATTCTTTCATTTGCTCCCAGTTATTTATAACCCCGCCACCTAATCCCATAAACCATCTTAAAGCAGCCCCTTTTAGCGTAGAGGGAAACAATTTCAGTTTCTGGGGGTCAGTGGTGTAATCATATCCCCTATACAGTACATCAAATTCAAATAAAAATGCATCTGGGTCTTTTGATGTAAGCCCGTGGAATGTAGGGATATGTTGAAGAGGGATTGCTTTCAGGGGGGCATTTGCTGCAGAATCCACTATGGGGTATTGTAATGTAGAGGTTTGGGTGTTTGGCTGGTTTTGAGCCATTGGGTCAAATATATGCCAATAATCTTCTGGGATATCTAGGAGGGTATTCCTAGGTTGAGAGGGAATGGCTTTGACAGGAATAGTTTTAATAGCACTTAACTGAGGATATTGGGTTTCTTCAATGGTGATTTTTGCAACACTTCCTTTGTCTAGGCTGTTCAATGGCTGAGTTGTCCTAAGAGGAGATCTTGGTTCCTCGGTTTCCCTTGTCTCTCCTCCTCCTTCACAAAGATTACTGAAATTCCCTTCCTGCAATAGCTCTGGAGTAGAATTTTCAATTTCTTGAAAGTCCTGCTCTTCAGTATGACTATGCACCTCAGCAAATGCTACAGATGGTGAACCTGTGGCCTAAAGGGAGCTAGTAGGCTGTTTAGAAATAACTTTCCTCGGTCCTACTGAGGGCTGAGATTCGAATTTCTTGTAGATTTAGTCTATGAAGGTTGGTCGGCCAAGGGTCACCGACCCCTTAGCTTTTTCTGGCTTGGGTAGAGGTTTGGAATTTTTTTATGGCTTTTTCTACTTAGTCATGCACTCAAATTAACTACTAAATCCTACTCAAACAAACAGTAGCAAATCTGCAGAAAAGCGAGCAAAGGAGCAGGGCTTTTACATGCTCCACACGTAGGTTCTTACCTTCCGTTTTCAAAACCCAATTCTTCCCTAGTAGGTTCGTACACTACTCTGAGAAAAATAACAAATGGCTACACTCTTTCCCCGGCAACGGCGCCAAAATGTGGATCTATAAAAAGGGTCTCTTTCACCTCTAGTTACCTCACATTAATATGTCAATCCGAGAACGTTTTGCTATTTCAAAGAGTGTCTTAGTTTGAGGCTTATCATTTGCCAGAGTAATGTTAGTAGCACAATGTTTGAAAATACAAGAGTAAATGGATGCGTGTTTACAACTTAACTACATCAAAAGACTAAATCACCCATTCAGATATTAAGCAATTTATCAGTCAAGGGTTCGGTAGCAATAACCCATCCCTTTAGAAACTGATGGAAAAGAAATCAGAGAACAGATCAGGGGTCTGGGAGCCAGACAACAGATGCCGATGCTCACTATAGCCTGAGATCGTTCTTCACACCAATAACAAGAAATGGAACGACAGATAAGAATGGAACGACAAAGAAATCCAACGGCAATGAAATGGAACAACAACCTTGAAATAGAATGACAATTCTAAAATGGAACAACAAGTTTGAAATGGAACAGCAAGTCTGAAATGGAACAAGTCTGAAATGGAACAACAATTCGGAAATGGAACAACAATCAAGGAATAGAGCAGCAACTAAGTATAACAAGCCGTAAAACTATCAAATCACTCACATTAGTCATAACCAAACATCAATCCTTCACTCTTAAATATGTACACACAAATGGAACAACATTGCTTACTGATACATGATGGAACAACACTGAAAACCATATAAACACAACATACTCAAATAGTAATCTGATTTAGTTATCCCTTTGATTAGAAAGAATACGATTGCATTTCAAGATAGAACAACAATATTCAAGAATCCAATAATCATAGAGAACAGAGCTTCCAAGATGAATTCTGTAATGTTAAGGAACAATCGCATAACACAAAAACTCTGTAATGGAACAACAACAGTATTCTGTAGAAACTAACCGTATGATATCAACACCTAAAAGAACAATAATATGATGCAGCGTCAATACAATACTTTTGTTTTCAGAAACCTTAATGGATTAAACACGACAGAGCATGTGATATAAAATTTATAAGACACGTCAGATTACCAGATCACGTCGATAAGCAAACCACAAAAATACCACACGTAATGGTACAAGAGCAAGTGTCCTCCAGGGTTGGGCCCTTAGCCTCCAGGGGTACACCACTTGAAGTTATTCCAGGCTCAAAGATAAAAGAGTAACCAAGTTTGTATTAATGCATCAAGTAAAATTACAGTAGAGCAGTTCTTAACAGGACACGATGATCAAAGTTTTGATCTTTAAAAGAAATTACATAAAGGCATCCCCTCTTAGCTAATAGTGCTGCCCCTTATATAAGGGTGACATCGGAGATATCTAAATGCAGAAATAGATAAAACAACGATCCCTCAGGATCAAGGATCTTGAGGGATTCGCAGAACTGTTAACCATGAGTCATTTCTTCTGTTTTCTGCGCCGAGCTGATATCTCCGCTTTCTTTCTTGGGTTGATCCGTTTTGATCTAGTTTGCATGCGGTCTCCCGTTGAAGGGATAACAATTAACTCATCTTTGTCTTTTCCTTTAGAATGACAAATTTTCGTTTCTCCTCTCTCCTGCACACGGAAACGACAATTGTCAGCGTTCTTGTTTTGCATATTAATCTCACATGTTTTGTTATAATTCTTTATCGTTTTCTAAGTTCATGATGCAAAAAGGCTTGTAAGTCCTAATGAAAAGATACTGAAATAATCATCAAAACATACCTTCTTTGGTACTCCACAGAAGGTATCCCGAAATGCTATTCATAGAATGCTATTTTTAGCACTTCCATTTTTCCATTCATTGTTGCTAAGATCAACTCTGGCTGAACTGCTATTTATAGCAGTGCTATTTTTAGCATTTCTTGTTGATATTTTCAACACTCCCTCTCAACAAGAAAGGGATTATTAGTAACCCCAATCCTGTCTCTATGGAACTCGAACTTGCATCTTGACAATGCCTTAGTCAAGATATCTGCATCTTATTCGTCGGTTGAAACATACATCAACAACATGATCCTCTTGAGCACACAATCTTGAAGATGGTGATACCGGATATCAATGTGCTTGGACCTGTCATGAAAAAATGGATTCTCCGAGAGTTTGATACAGCTCTAGTTATCGCAGTAGATCACTGTAGGATCCATCATTTAACCAAACAATCCCACTAGAATCTTCCGCATCCAGATGGCCTCACATGCAACCTGAATAGTAGCCATGTATTCAGCCTCTGCTAAGCTAAGTGCCACTGATCTCTATTTCCTGTTGTACTAGGAAACTACAGCTGAACCAAGGTTGAAGATTCCTTTGGAAGTGCTCTTCTGGTCTGATGGACTCCCTACCCAATCTACATCTATGAAGCCCTGAAGCTTCACTCCCTCTGTCCATCTATACCACAATCCGCACTGAGATGTGCCTCTGAGGTATCTCAGCACATGCTTCACTTCCTTCCAAAACAACTTGGTAGGCTGAACCATAGCTTGACTCAGCTGGTTCACCGTAAAACATAAGTTGGGTCATGTGCTCACCAGATACATAAGTGAAGCCACCAACTACCAATAAACAGTAGCAGTTGCTACCGATAAACCTCACCTGAAGTAGCATCCTCCTTCCTCCAGTTCCCAACTAGAGGAGTTTGCATGGGCTTGCACTTCTCCATGTGAAAGCGCCTGAGTATCTCATTGGCATACTTTCCTTAAGACACAAATACTTTCCCATCTTTCTACCACACCTCCATGCCTATAAAGTAGTGCATAAGGCCCATGTCCTTCATCTCGAACTCTCTTACAAGGTCCTCCTTGCGGGATTGTCTCAGCTGATCATCACCTATCAAAATCAGATCATCGACATAAAGAACAATGATCAATGGTTTACCTTCTACCATGATGTGGTAAAGGTTCGCATCTGCTTCACTCTTGGTGAAGCCCAAACCGGTGAAATTGCTGTCGATCCCGGTGTACCAAGCACGGGGTGCTTGCTTCAACCCATACAGAGCCCTCTTGAGTTGACACACATGCGACTCACAATCGAAGGTCTCGAAACCCTCTGGCTGCTCAATGTACACCTCCTTCTCAATCTTCCCATTGAGGAATGTTGTTTTCACATCCATCTAGTGGATCTTCCACCCCATCTGAGTTGATAGTGCCAACATCGATCTAATCGATGAGTACCTTGCTACAGGAGCAAAAGTCTCATTGTAGTCAATCCCATTGACCTGTGAGAAACCCTGGGCAACAAACCTTGCCTTATGTTTCTCAACACTGCCATCAGCTGCCTGCTTTACCTTGTAAAGCTATATGGAACTCACCACTGACTTGCCCTGAGGCCTTGGAACAACATCGCACACATTGTTTCGAATGATAGAGTCGTACTCCTCTACCATTGCATCAACCCAAACTGGTTGCTGCACTACCTCCTTGAATGAAGAAGGTTCGGTATCTACACACTCCCCAACCAGGGCCATGTACCCAGTGTATCACTCGGGCGACCTCCTCTATCTATGCTGAGAAGATGGTTCTCCCACATTCTCTCGCACATCCAACATCAACCTGTCAGCTTCCCTTGAGCGTTTACGCCCATCTCTAGAAGTATCAACATGAGTCGATGTCTCCATTCCCGGATCCTCTGCATGTGGCTACTCCACATCAATCTAAGGCTCCTCATCCTTAGGAACTGAAAATTCCTCATTTGCATGCAACTCGAGCTCCCTCTCAAGTGATAAGCACATGGCTTTCTGTTCGTCGAGCTTCATATCCTTGCATACCACAGTCCTCTGAGTGGAAGGTAGATACACCCGATAGTTGTGGGGTGTATCCGTGTACCCCATAAGTATTCTCAACTTAGCTATTCGGTCTAGCTTCTTCCTGGCATATTTAGTCACATGACAGCAAACTGATGATCCAAAGATTCAGAAGTGACTTACATCAGGTCGCTTCCCGGAATAGGTCTCCATAGGTGTCTTCATCCCCAGTATCTGGTGCGGGCTTCTGTTCTGCAAGTATACTGCTGTATTGCATGCCTTAGCCCACAAATGTAGTGGTAGGCTTTAGTCATGCAACATTGCTCAATCTACTCCCACAATCGATCTATTCTTCCTTTAGGCCACCCCATTCTTCTGTGGGTTATGGGGTGCCGTCAATTCCCGTTTAATACCTTCTGCAATGCAGAAGTCTTTAAACTGTTGGGAGACATACTCTCCTCCATTGTCGCCATGCAAGGATTTTATTTTCTTTCCAGATTCTTTCTCTGGCAAGGATTTAAACTCACAAAACCTCAAGAAGGTCTGATCCTTCTTTTGCATAAAGTAGATCCATCATCTACGAGAAAAATAATCAATAAAAATAACATATTACCTTTGTTTAGCGATGGAGGCTATAGAGAAAGGTCCAAAAACATCTGAGTGAACTCGCTCCAGAATTACTCCAGCTCTACTGTCTCGATCTGGAAAGGAAGATTTTGCATACTTACCCAAGGTACAACCTTTGCATGTAGTCGTCTGCTCAAGTTTTCCCTTGGGTAATCTGGTAGAAATCTGCTGCATGATCTTCAGGGCTTAATGGTGCAAGTGGCCCAGTCTTCTATGCCATAGCTCACCAACATCTTGGCTCTGCACCATCTTAGCTTTGGAACTC
Organism: Pinus taeda; assembly: GCA_000404065.3. Classification (NCBI taxonomy): domain Eukaryota; kingdom Viridiplantae; phylum Streptophyta; class Pinopsida; order Pinales; family Pinaceae; genus Pinus; species Pinus taeda. The sequence goes on from APFE030199390.1 coordinate 87,006, forward strand.
AATGTAGCACAGTCATCTACCTCCAACTTGTAGATATTCTTGACTTGAACCCCTATTCACTTTGTCTGTCCAGTACTGATATGCCTCAAGAATACCTTTCCTTGACTAAAGACTACATCATAGCCTTTATCTTCTAGCATAGTGACAGACACAAGATTCTTCTTCAGACCTGGTACATACTTTACATCAGTCAGGGTGAGGGGAGCTCCATGCTTCCTCTAAAACACAACCGTACCTTCACCTGAAACACGATACTTTCCATCATCGCCCATCTCGATCCACATTTGGAGATCCTTCTCCTCCAAGGTACTGAAAAGATTCTTGTCACCTGACATGTGGAATGAAGCTCCACTATCCAGGTACGACACACATCCCACCATGGATGAAACCATGCATGTGATAAGCGAGAAATCCAGCTCAAACTGTGAGGCCAGTGCCTCACCATCAGATCCCTTTGAGGAACCCTTCTTGGATTTCTTCTGCGGACAATTTGTAGCATAATGGCCCACTTCATGACAATGAAAGCATTGCACTTTTGATTTGTCAATCTTCTTCCCACCATGGGAAGAACCGGATTTGGGATGGGACACCTTCCCTTTCCCTTTCCTTGCCTTACTCGCTATGGCTAGATTTCCCTCATCATCTTGCTTCAATGAGGATCCATCTCTGGTGCTTCTTCTTATTTCCTCATGCATCAGATCCGACCAAAGTCGTTCCCAATCTGGTAGTTTTTCTCTTCCAATAACCGAGTCCTCGTAGCTATGCCAGCTCTTAGGAAGACCGAGGAGTGCAAGACTCACCATGTCATCATCAACAATAGTGATCCCTACACTTCCAATCTCATCCCTGCAGGTGGTGAGTTTGTTCAAATATGTAGAGATCGTGTCGCCCTTTTCACACTTGATCTTACAAAGCTTGTTTTTCAGCACCAACTTCCTCTAATCACTACTATTCAGATATAAATCTTTCAATGTTTTCCACATCAAAAATGGTGTCTCCTTCCCATGGAGGCTCGAGACAATGTGGTCTCGAACTCCTTCTAGGAGGATTCTCCTTGCTCTAGCCACACATTTCTTCCATTTCGCCAGTTGAGTAGCATCAGTCAACTTGGGGACTTCTTTATCAATGAAGTCCTTTAGACCATTATCCTATAACATTGCCTCCATGCGATCCTTCCAGGCTATATAATTCGAGCTACCATCAAGGGCATACTTGAGTCTTAAACCACTGAACATGATAGGTGAAATATAGATGTGATAAGAACTTGATTTCTATATTCAGGAACCAAACTTTGAACTCCTCTTTCTTGTATACTGTTCTTTGCCTTGATCACCTTTGTTCCGATACCATGTAGAAATTCCCACTGTAGATCAATAGATTATGCAATAGACTAAAACACAATACAAGATCTACTTCTACAACACTTTGCGGCAACTTAATCAAATTGAGTAAGATCAAGAGAACACATATAATTGAGAATGAGAAATCAATCACACATAACAAAAAACAAATATCATGGGGAAAGCCTCAGCCTAAAACCCCAACTCTTTATTATCATACAAGTGGAAATCTTGTTCAAGTTACAAAAAGAATCAGCTCTCAAGCTATCCTACTCTCTCTGCAAATCAAACAATACAGCTCATAGATTGAATAGGCATTGTATATGTCCTCCTCAAGCCCTCCAAGCCTCCTATTTCCTTGTGCAATTTTTCTTGGGGTCCAATGATGTCACATGTGTGAATTGGCCTCATCACACTCACTAAACTTGAAGAAGTAACTGCGCAATCCTCAAGGAAAGAATTCCTTCTGCATGCAAGGAATATTCACAATGGAATATTCTAGCAACTGATAGTACACTGCCCCTCCATCTGATCTCAAATAGGTCTTTCTCTGAACTGACATGCATGAGTTATTTATGAGAGAATACTTAGTTATCTGAAGTGCAGTAGTTATATGCATGCAAGCATTAACTAACTGAACTTACATTAATTCAACAAACTGTTTGAATTAATCTAACTGGACTTGACTCAGTTAATTGAGCTAGTCAATTACAACTCAATATTACAACTCATCCCTATCTCTTTAATTGATGGATAAACTCCTCAATTAATGGAGAAATTGTTGCATGTCCCCACATAGACTTCAAGTTTGATTTTCCTTAACTAATTAACTCAAGATGAATTAATTAGTTATTTTACAAACTGCTGTTAAGATCAAATTCGAATTTTACTTAACTATTTTATTTTAGGGACTGACTAAAATAGGAAGGTATCCTGGAATGCTATTTTTAGCACTTACATTTTTCCATCCATTGTTGCTAAGACCAACATTGGCTGAACTGCTATTTATAGTAGTGCTATTTTTAGCAATTCTATTTTTAGCATTTCTTGTTGCTATTTTCAACATTCATTTTGGTTTATGATGGCTAAGGAAATTGGAGAAGGCACTGGAAAAGGATTTGGAAAGGCAAGAGGCACTATTTGGCATTTATTTATGAAAATAATGGAAATTAGGAGAAAAGGAAGGAGAAAAGTCACAGGTTGCAAGTGAGGAGGAGAATGAAGGAAAATAATGGGAAGAGTGAAGAAATTAGTGGCATTGTTGATAAAAGGGATTCTAATGATCAGTTGGTAGCTTTTTCTTAGAATTTTGTCAGTTTTAGCTTGGAGCTCTCTATTCTATACTCTCTCTCTCATACTCTTGGACACTTAGAGTTTTCTTGGAGAAATCTTTGAGGAGTGTGGCATACTTAGAGTTTTGGAGCAAGAAGATGAAGGAAGAGTAGGAAAGTGCAAGAGATCATTGTGATCAGTAACTAAAACAGGTTTTTCTTGCAGGTATCGAGTTGCATGTATGATTTCCTTGCTATTTTTGGCATGCATGGCATATGCATGTGGTTTCTTGGTTATGTTTTTTCATTGTCAAGGAGGAATTCCTAGATTGATAGTGTATTTTCTTAGCCTTTCCATTTCCTGGATAACCATGGTGGTGTGGATGTCTTTCATTTTTCTTTCTAGTTGGTTCTCATGTTCTTTTGGTTGTGGGTTGAGTATTAGTTCCTGGAAGGCTTGGTTGGAAAAACGCTCTTGAATCCCTGTAACAACTTGGGTTGAGTTACTGGTATGGGAAGCCTTGGTTGGACAAATGCTTTAGAAGCCCTTGGTGGGTTGAGTTACTAGTCTTGGAATCTCTGGTTGGACAAATGCTCTGAAAGCTTGACAACAATTGTGGGTTGAATTACTAGTCTTGGAATCCCTGGTTGGACAAATGCTCTAGAAGCTAGACAACATTTGTGGATTGAGTTACTAGTCCTGGAAGCCCTGGTTGGAATAAACACTTCGGAACCCTAGACAACTTGGGTAGAGACCAGTCTAGTGATGGTTAGTGATGTCCAACCATGAGGTGGAATCACTGAGTTATGCTTGATGTGGTTTGGCCTCTGGAAGCCCTGGTTTGGTTTTGTTGGATGTGTTCCATGAGATCCCACTTTCATGCTTGGAATATAGCACAAAGGAAAATGGCTGAAAGAAAGATTTGGTTCAGCCTAGTCTATGATCGAGTGGTTCATAGAAGTCCCAGACTTGGTTGCATTTTTACTATGTTAATAAGAGCTTCTTTCCTCTTGTCTTTGATGGGTAAATATACTTGTTTATATGTGGTTTTTATGGCTGTTATATCCTTATTATTTATGTTGGTTATATGCTAGTTATGATCATGTTTTATGACAATGATGAAGTATGGTTCTCATCATGTTTGGATTTTTAAATGAATGAACAATGGATATTTGAACTAATATACAATAATGTAGCTAATTTGATAAGGAATCAATGAATCTTAGTGATTTTCAGATAAGTATAAGACCCCTATGCTCAATTCTGTTGTTATGACCTATAGAATGCATATTTGTGACATGTTTGACGAAATCCATGTCGTGGCTAGTAGGGGTCCAATCAAGTCATTGATCATGTATTTTAATTAGTATTATTGCTTCGATGTTATTTTTCATTTCTAAAATTTTCATGGAGTTATGGGCAGTGGCTTGAGTTCTGGGTAGTGGTCTGAGTCCTGGACTTGAGAAAGTGGCATAGAATCTTGAGTCACAGGCTCAAAACTAGCTAAAAAATACCCCAGTCACTTACATGCCCTTGCTGTGAGAGCATCTGGAGGGTCCCTATCGCATGAATTCCCATGTCATGGGAGCAACTAAGGCCCTAGTTTAGTGAAATGTTAAGTTGGCTAAGGGGTTGATCACCTAGAAGGGTTGGTTGACCCTTGAGGATTTTGTAGCATGTGTTGAAGGTCAAACTGGTTGTGCTGTGTCAGTTCCAATTCCTTAATTTTACATGGGGAGTTGAATCACATCATAGTAGCATATCCTCACATGTTTATCCCAGCAGAGTGGTTAAATTAGGTAAATGTGGGAGGAGGGTGTTACAATCGGTCCATTAGGTAGTGACACGCCCAGGGTCAGATTGATGGAGTGCTTGACTTGACAGTGTAGGGGTACCCCTATCGGTGAAGTGAATACGTCCTTGTACTCCTACATGACCTTGTCCATTTTCTGTTTCCATGTGGAGAAGATCTGTCTAGAGGTTTTTGATGTGGCCATAATATTCCTCTTACTTTGGGGGTGAATCATAAGGAAGAAAAATTTCCTAGTCTGGGAAATGATGTTACTGCATTGTTTAGCAGGGATAAAAGAAAAAGTAGTAGGTGGCGATACCTCTAGTATCCTATAAAATTTATGACCCAAAGTAATAATAATATAAAGAGGTTTGGAATCATATACAACATCACGATTCCATAGGTAGGCTAAAATAACAAAACATCACAAACTTCTAGAGGGGAATCATCACACAATACCTCATTTGCAAAGGGCTTGACGCTATAAGGCAGGAAACACTGCTAGCTGACACAAAGATCTCACCCTTGGTGAAGCCACCCGATGGTGTATAGTTATGGGTGCAACATTGTTGGAAAATTAAATATCTCAATGACCTCGGTTGAAATCAAGTTCCTCCAGCTTCCACTGTCAATGATGAACTACACAAGCAAACCCTTTACCTACATCTACGAGTGGAAGAAGCACTCCCCCTCCTCTGGATCTTCAGGTTCTACTCTTTGGAGCTTGGTGGTGGCTATTGTCGCAGTGGGTTTTGCATCAATGATCTTCTTTCCCTTAATGGGTTCTGGCTTAGAATCGGAGCATGCATCCCTCTTTGAATCTTTTAACTCATCCACCAATGCCTACTTTGCACGACATTCGTTCATGTTGTGAGTGGGATTTTTATGGAACTCACACCACTTGTTAGTGTCCTACTTTACCTTCCATTATTCTTGGCTTACAACTTCGAGGAGTTGTCTTGGTGGGTCGTGGACTGGCTTTTCCCTTTGCTCTGTGGATTGGGGATGCATTTTTTGTACTTTGGGTTCATAGATTCAATGTCTCGATTCTCCTGCTTGAACTTTTGCTCAATATTGGGAGCATATCGGTATGATGCATCAAGCAAGGAGATATCCAGGAACTCCAATTCCTTCTAAGTGTATTTTCGCAAACAATAGTGGTACTTGAGCACCAGTTGTTTCTCAAAATATTTGATACCAAACTTTGTGCATAGGGTATGGAAAAGATTCGTCAACTCATGCACATCTTGGTCCCTTTGCTGTTGCATTGTAGTCCATTGTATGTATTTGTATTCATATCTCCCAACAGGGTAATATTATTCCTTAATAGTATTTCGAAAATTATTCCATGTGTGTATGGCTAAAAATAGTGAGGGTTCCCTTTCGTCCCTTTTCTCATAGTAGTGAGACACCAGTCCTTGAAGTGGGGGGTGACTTTGAGGAGTGAAAAAATGATATTTTCCCTATTGGAAAAATCATGAACCAAAAAACATCCTTCCAACAGATTTAACCATTTATCTACAACATATGCATCTATTTGACCTTCAAATATAGGGATGTCAAAGTTCACTTGTACCTTTAAAAGGGAATGGAAACTCTAGAGTAATTGTTGGATGAAGATGTGTCACCTAGGGGCATCTGCCTATTATCAATTAGATTTTCCTTGAAGTTGTTAGAAGAAGGAAAGGAGTCCAAGGTAACCACAAACCAATCTTTTAAGTACAGAATCTAGCTAATTTGTACTCAGATAGGGCTCTCTCTTTATGATTTAGCTTTGTTTATGGGATATTAGGCTAGTTATGAAGCTTTGGGGGTTTTGATTTTGTTTGGTGGTGGAATTTAAGAGCAGATGGATAGAACAAGGTATTTCAGGCCATTGGGATATGGAGTCAACTGAAGATGGATTAACTGAAACAGGTTGATTTAACAAAGGAGGGCTTCACAGGGCAAGATAGCTAAACAAAAGGCAAATGATAGCTTAAAAGGGTGAAATGGTCTTGAAAGGGAGGAAGGGCAATTAAGAATCCTTCAACAAAGTTCAAGATGAGGGAAAGTGGGTGCTCATTAACAAAAAGCAATTAAGAATTCTTTGTTAAATGGTCACAGCGATAAAATAAAAAGCACGGAACAATTAAGAATTCCCTACCTATGATAGCTTGGAAGAAAACATTAAGAATATAGCTGATTTTAAAGATAGAATGCAGTAAAGCTCTTTCTGAAATACAATTTTTCGTTTATCATTCAGACATGAAACACATATGAATATTTATTAAACCAGAAAACTGCAAAAACACATGATATAGAGTACTTATTTGTTTCTTGTTTGACACAAATATCCTGTAAAAGTCATTTTATTTATTACTTTGTTCCAGCAAGCCATACAAAAGTTGTTCAACAACACTTATATTCCAAAATAAAGTGTCTATAGAAATGTATAAGAATCCACACTCAGTACTTCGAGTATGGAAGTACTTATACAAAATTTACATCAAAATATCTCCTAACTAAGAGAGATACATTCTAGGAAAACCAAATATCTTTTACATGAATATAGAGACAGATGGTATCAAAAGTAGAAACTAAATGTGAATTGCTTGTTTGCTGTCCCTCTTTTTGTTGAAGGAGCTGGAGGCAGGTCCTATGAATATGCATCTTACTATCTTGCTCATAATTCTATGCTGGATGATTGATTTTAGCTTTTCATTGACACTCTTTTCCTTGTGACTGATAATCTTTACCTGTTTTACCATCCCTCATCATTTTTTACCAAAATTGACTATGGTAAATACTTCAATTTACTTCACTTTTTACCATGGTAAATCATAAGATGTCTTTCATGTTGGTCCACCAATCATCTCTAGGTATTCTTGTCCTTGTCAGTTTTCTGAAGATTTCATTTGCTTCTGTGTATTTTACAAAATTTGGTTGCACTGGAAACAAGTGCCTCACTTCATGCTCAATGTAAAAAAGGTTCTCCAAACTGTCATAGAGAACTCTCCCTGTGGGCAATGCTTTGGCTGCAGATGAACTGGCTTGATTGTTAGCTTGGTGATATAATTTGTTGACATAATCATCTTGATACATTAGCTTGTCATTGATGACTAAATGACTTGGAAGTCCTTTACTTTGTAGGATGCCAAATTTCTCCATAAACTCATCTATGTCTTCCTGCATATTTTGACACTTGCGTTCCAGGCCTTGCATTAGACTCCTTTTGGTCAATACTTTCTCTATTTCGAGAATGGTAGTAGTCCTATCCTCAATGTTTAACTGTTCCAACTGATGCCTATTTCTACTGTTTAGAAAGTTTATTAATTTGATAGTTTCTTTAGGCTTCCCTCCTAGTTCTTCCTTAGTTTTTTCAATCTTTTGAAGAGCAACTTTCACTAAGTCAATTTGTTCAAAAATGATTTGAATTAATGACCAAATATCATTGATTGAATTAATAATATTGGTCCATAATATCTTTTTGATATCAGTCAAAGGCTTTTCAAATGTAAGATCTTTTTCTAGTGTTTTAATATGTTGAGTCAAGCCTTTGTTTTTTCTCATCTCTTCAGCAAAATTGAATTTTGATATATCATATTTTTGTTCTAAAGTAATGAATTTCTCCTTTACTTTTTGTAGTTCAGTGACCTGGAGCTTCATTTCCTCCATGGACTTGATCAGCTCTTCTGTACTATGATTTGAAGTTCCTGCCTGTGATGTACCTGTACATGTTACTTCAGTAGTTGCAGCTATTGCCAAAGGGACATTTGGTGCTAAAGCAGTTGCCAATGTAGAAGGGACTACTGTAGAAACCACTGGTACTACATTTTGAGGCTGAGAGGTCGACTCACTCTGCCTGTTTTGTAGCGTTTTCTCTAATTCTTGCTCTGTCTCTTTTAGTTTCTCATTTAGCTTAAGGACCAAGTCCATAAGCTCTTCTTCATTTTTCTTCTCAATCACTTGAGCAGTCTGTGGGTGAATGAGTGGTGGTAACTTCGATTGCTTTCTCAGTGAAACTATTTCTTCATTCTTTTTCTTTATTAGGCTCTTTACATCCTTGATATCCTTTGGGTTATGACCCAACTCAATAATAAAATCCTCCAATGATTTGATTCTGTTGTCCTTTGCCTATGAGGAGGCCTTTTCTAGTTGTAATTGGGTAGTAGTGTTGTTCAGTGAATTTTGGAGCCTATGTGCCATCATTGCCTTACTTGTCAGTGTAGAATAAACCATCTCCCCTATTTGCCTATGCAGTTCTATTTGATCTATGGGGTGGATATCTTTAGCTAAGACCTCAAAATCAGTCTTGAGGTAGTCTGCAAATGACTTGGGCTGTTGTACTGTGGGCTTTAGAAAGCTCATTTGCATTTTTCCTTCTTTGATGTCATAGGCTGACATCAATTTGGTTTGATTTGTAGGGGCCATCTTCAAATACTGAGTATAGGCTTGAGCCTTCAGCTACTCATTCTTGGCCTTTATCTCCTTGAATTTTCCTTTTATGTCTATGATCTTCTCAGATGAAGATCTAAAAGATGAAACTTCGGCACTCTATTGTCTTTCAAGCTCTTGTCTTTGTGAAGTGGAAGGTGTCCCACCTATTGGGAATGTATGTAGACTATCTCCACCTTCTTTCCTTAAACTCACCGTAGTTTCCTCAAATAATTCTTCCTCTGAATATGGATTTAGCATGTGCCTCTTAGCACTAGGCTGGCCTAAAGGACCACTGGCAGGATTAGCTACTTCTCTGTCTCTTTTCAAGTTGTTTTCTTCATTCAGAGGAGTCTGCAAAACATGGGGATTTCCCATATCAACTTGAGCTAGATGAGGCTGAGGTGGAACTTCTTCTTCAGAGATTTCAAGCTGCTCTGACATCTCTAGTTGCTCTGATGTTGGAGTACTTGTTCCCTAGTCTTGTTCTTGTGGTGGTTCTGCTGGGGGTGCACTAGTTTCCTGTGTGTGCCTTTGAGAAGTCTCTGCTGTAGAGGCACAAGGCTCTAGTGTTGGCCTTTGAGTAGATTTAACTGGTACCTATTCACAAGAGTCTAGGTCAAGTCTCTTTTCTAAGTCTTTCATCATATTCTCTACCTAAACTTGATCACTATCCATTTCAACTAGAGTTCCTTCCTTCCATTCATCCATATTTGCATACTGCTCTATTTAAGGGATTCTGTGATGAATATATGGTGACAGCTTATGTTTCAGTCTCCTATCACAAATGAAACCTTGTGGATCATATTTCCAAGCAAAGCTTTTCTTTAGTCTCATTTTTTCTATGGTTTCTTTTGCTCTTTTCCCTGCTTCCCTATTATTGCAGACAAATGCAGACAAATGGGCCTAAGTGATCTTTAATTCTCAATTGTGCTTTCATCTTTGCCTTGGTGAAATGAATTCGATCAGAGTTTAACATTTGCCTATAATATTCCAGAGAAAACAATCTCATAGGAAAATACTTAGGCAATTTGAACGGAGGGAGTTCACAACCATAAATTCAAATTTCTGTGTGATTCTGGTATAAGTACCAGTCACCTATCTTGTACTGCTTTGATAATTGAAGGATTATGTTGATTTTATCACTAATCCTAGGAGGAGGACTTCCTGTTAGCATGGTGGTCACAGGGTGGAAAAACTGGTCAATGAATTCATTATATGAATATGGACAAGTATGTGGATAGTAGAAGATGGAAGTCCAAAAAATGACTGATTTGGGATTAGCCTTTGTATCAAGTTTATTTACAGAGAATGGGAACTTGTCAGACTGATAGTAAAGGAAAAAGTAATATATGACTGTATAATATTTGAATACCTTTTCATTTTCTAGCCTCATGAACTGGTCATGGATTTTCTCAGCAATGAAAGCATCATAGTTATATTTGACAGTAGGAGGTTGACCAGGGGTAAAAATGGACATTAAAACTAGAGTCAATTCATCCACATATTCACTAGTATTGAAGCCCATGACTGCAGCTATCATATTGACTATAGTTTTACCTATCGCCATGAATAAAGATGCCACATAGGGAGGAGGATCTTTGGGTTGATGTTGTTTATCCATGAAAGTCTGGCAAAGGTGACTGAGTTCAGACTGGGAAAAATTAGATGATTTCTCTAGTAATTATCCAAGGGAAATGGGGGTGAGGTCTTGACTGGGCTGAAATTGTAGCATTTCATTGATTGAATCTGCAGTAATTGTGAAGAGAACAGTTTGATTGGGGGACATTATTGCTCTGAGGGTGGGATTATAATTGGCGTGACATTGATGGATAATGTCAGGGAAAATGCACACAAATGGGAGCATGTATCTTGGGATATTTGATTCCCAAAGTCCTATGGTATCAGAGGCATTCATGTAATTGTCCTGGCATTGACAAAATACTTTTAAGGAACTTTCTTCAGTTACCAGGTCTTTCATTTGAAAATATTTATTTGCTAAAGGCGGACAATCCAAATGTCTATGAGGGGTAGTGATAAGAGTTATACTGAGGGCCACGAAGGTTTCCATTTCTGGTTCTTGTGGATTCATATAGGAAAATGGGGTTTTCAAGTAGAGTTGGTGAAAACAGAGGGTCGTGGGAGTCTTTAATTCTAAATTCCGCCACTGAATTATAATGAATTTTGGGTTTTTTCAAAATAATCGCAGAGGAAATCAAGTATTTACAGGGTTTCTGGAAGGAAACTGGTAAATACCTATTTTTAAGTGACAGGCAATCGAGTGCAGGTCCACTAGGTGTAAATGGAGGACTGGAGTAGCGTTGAACTACAAGTTTTAGGGTGGCTGATGGTTGGTGTACGAGTTGGTCGACGTCAATGTTCATGTCACATGCATGCGCTTTCAGAATAAGGACGAAAAACTGTTTTAACTTTGTTTTTATGCAAAGTCAAAGCTTTTGGCAGGTTTGAGATATTGACGAGTGGCGTCAACGGGGAGGTGACTTGACTTTTTGTCTTTAGCGGGAGGCGGTAAACGGGTTTCATTGCATTGCTAGTGGAGGGTAAGTGGTATTTAGGCGGGACCGCGTGATTCCATACGATGCTCGACACGTAGAGTATGTACTATTCATGAACTGATCACCATCGCATGCTAAACGTCGACCACAGAGGCCCGTGCGATATGCGCAATAACCGTAGGATCTGCGGGATCCGATGAGATGGTTATCGGGGAGCTGAAGTCACTGATAGATATGAAGGGCGGGCTCGATATAAATTAAAGAGATTAATCATATTGGGGGTGATTCTATTGGTTATCGAGTTATTAATTACTCCAACTGACGTAATTAGTTCTCATTAAATGGTGGTGGGGGTTGGGTTCTTAATTAACTACGGATTAGCTAATTAATCCCGTTTTATTGACTTTATATGGTTATATTTAGCCATTGGATGGAATATGTAATATTTGGGATTTATATAATAATACGAGCGTGGGTAGTGTGTTTTCGGGAAATAAATAATAATATTAATTAGTGGTTAATATGATTTTATGGAATGTGAAATGTGCACTAAGTTTAAAACATTTTCATCATACACATTTAAAACTTAGGCTAAGTGAATATGAGGGTTTATATGGAGAGTGTTTTATTTTCCCTAAGTAAAATAGGATTTTATTTAGGAAAATCTTTATTAAGGAAATGAATAACTTATGGAGGGGGGTGAATATTGATGAAGGGGCTTAAGCGCTTAGGCATTATAAATTATTGGGCCGAGGGTCCGGTCCCTCCAAAAGTCAGAGAAATGCTCTGAGCCCCTCTAACTTTGGTAATTACCTTTAGTACTTAGGGAATTAGTGAATATTTTTAGGGGAATGAGTAGGGAAGTTAATTATTTTGATTTTGAAAGTTGAAGTGCCTTTCCATGTGATACATGCCTTTGCTTAGTGATGAAAGTAAAAGATTTAAACATTTAAACTTATCCTACTTAGTTAACCTAGAATTTTTACTTCTTTATTAGGGTGCACTTAAACTAGCAAACCCTCATCAAACTTTCTTTTCTTTTACATATAGATATCTCTCTAAGTCTAGCCTTATTACATCCAAGGGGTCAGATTAAACTGTTGAGCTCCTTTTATTCACTATACCTATCTACATATCTGCCAAGATTACACTGTTTGGTCAGACCTTTATTCTCTATTTCTACAACATGAAATTGAAATATGAACTAGTCAAGCTTAAACTATTTGACAATTCATGAATTGTGGCATAGGTGACAACCTGCACACAATCTTTTATTATACAAAAGTAGAAAGGTAGTGGCATTTAGACTAGCACACTTTCCTGGTCTTTTATTTTTGGTGGGGTTCATTTTCTTTCATTTTTTTGACCTCTTTTTTATTCTTTTCACCATTTTATTCTTTTTCTAGGGTATACCCTCTTTAAATTTTTTAATTTTTAATTTTTTTATTTTTTTACAAATGTGGAAAACCTTGGCAATAAGCAAATGTATGAACATATTTCAGAGTTAAACCAAGTCAATCATGATATATGACACCTATTGGTATAGGGGCATAACAGTGGCTCCACTTGGGGATGGACTTTCCTGGTGGAAAGTCAAGAATAGTAGATCAGTGGCCTCTAAATGACTTTGACTGTGCTCTGCAGTCTTCTTCTTGCCTACTGCTTTATGTATATGTATGACAATAATACTTCTGAAGCTTAGGGCCTTTTCTTTGGGCTTCAACTATAAAATATTACTGTCCAATCAACACTATGACATTACAAAAGATATAATAAGTACTACGAAGAACATGGTAACATTAGTAAGTAGAATCAAAGTAATGTTTCAACATCCGACCATTGACTGGTCATTCTTCTACTTCTGTGCCATCTAACTCTTTAAGAAAATATGCGTTGTTTCCTTTGAAAGCATAGATGATGTATGGTCCTTTCCACAGGAAGTCAAACTTCCCATGTTTCCCCTTGTCCTCTCTTCTTGAATCCCATCTTAACACTTTATATCCAAGGTAGAAATCTTCTGCCTTCGTTCTTCTGTAAAAAATCTTCTTAAGTTTCTCTTGCAACACTTGGGATCTTTGGTACGCCTCCTCCCTGGTTTGTTGCAAATTGATAGTTTGGCTTATCCTTCTTTGTATATCATTAGGTTCCACTTGAGCTTCTTGGAGTATTTTCATGACAGGAACTCCTAATGATGAAGGAAAAACAGCCTCTATGCCATATACTAACTCATAGGGACTGGTTCCAATGGATTTTTTGTTTGTAAGCCTGTCTGGACACAAAGCATTGATCAATTTTTGTTCCAAGTTTTCTTATTTTCTTCCAACAGTTTTTTGAGATATTAATTAGACTCTTGTTGGAAGATTCTGCCAGTCCATTCCCTTGAGGGTAATAGGCTGTGGAATGGCCTAGTGTAATGTGATACTTGTTATAGAAATTAATCATTTTCTTTGACTTGAAGGCTGTAGCATTATTAGTAATGATTTTAGTGGGACAACCAAATCTAGACAAAATATTTGTCTCTAGGAAACCTATGATCACAGTGTCATTGGCTTGTCTGGAGGGAATGGCATCTATCCATTTAGTAAAGTAGTCAGTGGTAGTGAGTATCCATTTGTATTGGCCGAAAGAGGGTGGATGAATTTCTCCAATGAAGTCAAGACCCCATTATTGAAAAGGTTTCTTGGTGGAAATGGGTTTTAAGGGTAAAGGTAACAATTTTCTTTTGCCTTCAAAGATTTGAAATTTATGGCAAGAAGTTACAAATCTCTTCACATCTGCAAACAAGGTTGGCCAATAGAATCCAACCCTTAGTATTTTGTCTGCAGTTGACTTCCAATAGAGATGTCCACCACAGTCTCCTGCATGAAATTATTGGAGAGCCTTGTTAGCTTCATCTTTTAATAAACAATTTAACAAAACTCCTTCATGATTTTTCCAGAAAAGAGTATTATCTAAGATGCAAAACTTTGAAGCTTTCATTTTCACAAACCTATTCTTGGTTCTGGATAACCCTGGAGGAGCCTGCAGGTTTTGTAAAACATAAATTACATCAACATACCAAGGTGAGTCTAAAAAGGCCCAACTGATTTGTGGAGTCACCATGTGCTGCTCGTTATCCAATTCATTTATGTCTAGGGCTTGAAAATTAGTTTTTGCCATGAGTTTGGCCAATCCCTGACCTTTTATTAGCTTGGTAGGTTTTATCTCTATATCATACTCTAAGATGGTAGCTATCCATTTTCCTCTTTTACCATCAATCAATCCTGAGTGAGGATATCTTTGACTACTGCATTAGGAACATAAGCTATCACATGAGAGTATAATATGTAGACTTTGAAATCTTTAATTTCTTTTACCAGTGCAAAAGCTTGTTTCTCCATTATTTTGTATTTTAATGATGCATCTCTGAGTGCTTCACTGAAAAAAGCTATAGGTTTTTCACATCCCTAATCATCCTTTTGTAATAAAACTGCAGTTATGGTGTGTTTTGATGCAAAAGAAAAACTGATGAAGTTTCTATCAAATTACGGACTTGTGAGGACTGGTGTTCTGGTTAAATCCATTTTGATTTCTTCAAATGATTGCTTGGCCTCTACTGTCCATTTGATACTTGAATCCTTTTTTAGCATGTTATTTATTAATCTAATGATTTCAGCTAAGTTAGAAATAAATCGTCTTAAAAAATTTATCTTCCCTAAGAAAGCTTGAAGTTCTTTAATACTTCTTGGATGAGGTATCTGTAGAATAGCTTTGATCCTGGAAGGGTCAATTCGAATGCCATCTTTGGAAATAATGTGACCTAAAAGTTTACCCTCCTCGAGACTGAACAAAGACTTCTTTGGATTCAAAGAAATGCTATATTTTCTGCATTTTAAAAAGACTTGCTTGAGATGGTCCAAGTGCTATTGATCTGATTTAGAAAAAACAGTTAGATCATCTAGATATATAACAAGAAAATCATGAATTTCTTTGGCAAATGCAATGTCCATTGCTCTTTGGAAGGTTGCTCTTGCGTTTTTTAGTCCAAATGGCATTTTGATGTATATGAAAGTACCCTATGGTGTTGTAAAAGCAATTTTCTCTTGGTCATCAGGATGAACCAAGATTTGGTTATATCCTGAAAACCCATCTAAAAGTGAAATTCTAAAAGAACCCACTACCCTTTGCAAAATATGATCCATTTTGGGTAAAGGATAGTTATCTTTAAGAGAGACCTTATTTACATTTCTCAGATCAACACATAACCTTATTTCCCCAGTTTTCTTCCTAGTAGGTACTAAGTTAGACACCCACTCTGAAAATATAATAGGGGCAATAATCCCTACTTCATACATGAGTTTGATTTATTTCTCAATCGATGGTAATAGCATAGGGTGAATTCTTCTGAGTTTCTGTTTAAAGGGATTTTGATTTTCTTTCAGAGGTATTGTGTGCTCAATAATAGAGGTGTCATAGAACTTCAAATCTTCATAACTCCAAGCAAAGACATCCTGGAATTCCCTCATAAGTTCAATGTACTTTATCTTTTGATCAGGATGTAAAGATTTTGACAATTTTATCATTTTTGGATTGTCCTGTGTTCCTAAGTTGTACTCTTCAATAGTTGCTTTTAACGGCTCCATTTTAGGTTTCTTGGGAATGTCATTGGAGTCAAACAAATCTTCTAGATGAGTCAGTCCTTTGGGTAGATGATTGTCCTTTAGGTTGATAACCTCTGTTTCTTCTTCAATTATTTCATCTAGGTCCATTTGTTTCAGGTCTTGAATTTATTTTTGTGTGAATTTTGTGGGACGAAGCATATTTATTGAACTTTCTTCTGAAATGTTAATTTCTACCTCATTTATTTGATTATAACTAATAACTGTATCAACATCTATGTTACTGTTAGAAAACTCTTCATCTAAAGTTAAAAAATTATTGATCTGCTTATCACTATCAAAAACCTGCCAATTCTTCAGATTATCAGAGATGGCTGATCTGTGCCTAATCTCAGCAGTATATTGATGATTAGGTTCAAAAGGTAATTTACAGGTGTTGGCAAACATGGCCAGGCTGTGGGCTTGCATGTTGTGTTTTCTAGGGATAGTTGCAAGCTGGGTTTCCAAATAAGTGTTGAGAATTTCTATGATTGTTCCTCTATAATATCCTAGTCTAGGATCCCTAATTAAGTAAGTCCCTTTAATCCGTTTAATTCTTAATTCCAAATCTCCTATGACAGACACCCTGATTGCTCCTAATCTTTTAACAAGTTTAAGACCCAACAAGAGAGCCTCATATTCTACTATATTATTGGTGCATCTAAAATTTAATCTATAGGCATGGCCTTCAGCATGACCATTTTCTAAATTGTACACCCAAACTCCTGCTTTCGCCCCTAGTTTATTGATTGAACCATCAAATTATGAATGCCAAAGGATTTCATGCTCATAATTTGTGTCTAGGGTAGTAGGAATTTGTTTAACTGTGGGATCTGGGTTTTCATTTTCATCTAAATTTTCTTTATTATCTGATATTTCCCCAATATGAACACTTGATTTTTCTTTTTCAATTTCTTTTGGTTATTTTTCTAAATCTTCTAAAGTATTAGAAGGACTGGTTTCTGCATTGTAAAGAATGAATGAATCCATATCAGAATGTACTAAGTAGTTGGGGAAATTTTGGGGTCTTTCCTAACTACTTACTACATATTTCATCAATGTTTCTTTGTATAGTTTCTTTGGTTTTCCAAAAACCGATATAGTAGCATCTGACATATCTAATTGAAGAGATCCTTGAAGCTTAGCACCCGAGGACTTGGACAATAACATGCCATATTTGGGTGGTATATCTGCTACCACTATGTCCTAGAATTGTTTTTGCAGGGTATTGAACCAATGAAACACACAAGTCTTTTATTAGTCCTAAACATCTCCCTTGACTAGAATAAAAAGAAAACAAATCTTTGTATGGTCTAGTGATGTCTAGGTCTAGCTTTTCCATTACAAACTTGGTCATGAGATTATGAGATGCCCTAGAGTCAAACATGGCATTGTGAAGAATCTTATCATGTATATTTAAGCTCACATAGAAGGGAGGAATTCCTCCTTCCAATGGTTTTCCATTCACTTCTGGGCCAAATATTAATTCAGGTTGGTCATCAAAAAGATTAACTGAGTCTTCAGTTCCAGTAATTTTCAGTGATCTATTGATTTGAGCTTGGTAGGCATCATGTTTAGCTAATTCAGATAATGGGACAAATTTTTTTAGCTTAACTACTTTTGTTTCCAGATTAAAGGGTTTTTCTATTTGGGCCTTTGGATTTTGAGTAGTAGTATTCTCTCTGTTTTCTATGTTTTTCTCCTTTTCAGGAGTAGAATCATGATAGGCTAATTCTTCTAGATCAACCTCTGGAGGTTCTTCCATAGTTCCCTTGGAAAGAAGAGAAGTGGAGGGCTATTTATGGTTTGGTTGATTATCAGAGACATCTTCAATTATGGGGTTAGAAGGATTAGTGTTTGATCTAGAAAGAATTTGTACATGTATGATTACTGTCTTACCTTTTTTGGGCTAATTTGGAACCATTTTCTTGTTCGTTTCAGGGACATCAATTCTCCTACTTCTTAGATTGTATTGCTTGTGCACCGCAAAGATGGTTGTGTCATATCCTTCTCTAAAGTTGAACGATTCCATTGATTGGGTTTGGAACTATTTAAGTATGTGGGCCTCTTGATCATCTTGGGTCAAGAAAACTTCTCCTTCATTACCAAGCCCCATCAAATTAATTTGAGTATCTTCTTTTGGGCCTTCAGAGTGGGAAGCTTCTGCATAGTTCTCCTGGAAAGGGGGTCTAATGTTTTGGTCAGGACCATTCTTTCCAGTGTTCGAGTTTTGATTTTTTCTGAAATTAGGATTTCTCCCTGTGTTGGTTTCTTTGCTATCCCAAGGAGATTTCCTTTGAATTGTCTCCACTCTGTCTCCTAGTCTATCCATTCCTTTAATTATGACATCTAGCTTTTGTTCAAAAGGTGAGCTTTCTTCCTTTAATGGTATCCTTCTTTCACTCTTGGCCCTGGCTCTTTTAGATAACAGGTTGGCTTCAACACTGACTACTATGCTTTGCATATCTGCCAAAGTAGGGGGTTTCATTCTCTCAGTTGGAAAGCCATATCAGAATCAAATCTATCAGGGAATTTGATTAAGGCTAAACCAGGTGAGGGTCTAAGATCTAGTGGGATAGCATTATACACACTGTTGAATCTAGTGCAATAGTCCTACACAGTTTCTTGTGATTCTCTTCTTAGGTTTTCGTATTCAGATAGAATCTGAAGGGGGTCTTTCCTTTTCTCCCACCTGTTCAGGAATTATTGATAGAGAGTTCTTAAGCTATCTATACTATTTATTGCTAAGGCTCTGAACCATGTTCTAACTTCCCCATATAAGCTTAGCACAAATATACTCATTTTCACATCAGCAGCATCTATTTCATAAATTTCAAAATAATCAGTCATCTTCTTGGTGTGTTGTTTGGTTGTATAGGTTCCAGTGCCATCAAAAGTAGAGATCTTACTTTGGTAGTCCTGGGCCATGGCACCTAAGTTTGCTGGTCGTACCATGGGGGCATATTTGTTGGCCATTGTTGTTGGTAATGGTGAAACAAAAGCTGGGGTTGGAATAACAATGGATGTTTGAGTTGAGGATGAAGAGTTGGAGGTGATGGTCAGATGTGGAGTGGTTTGAGGTTGAGAGATATGAGGGAATGATAATGAGCTTGCAGAAACAGAAGTGATTACAGAGGGATTAGGGGTTCCTTCAATGGTAAGATTAGATTGTGGTGAATTCTGCAAATATCTATCAATTGACAAATTGGCTGCTCGGATTTCTAATTCTCGGATGAACTCTTGGTCTTGGACTAGGTCTTCTAATTCAGAATTGGATGAAGTCCTAAACAAAGAGTTTCCAAAGTATTCATCAAAGGATAGGTCTTCGAGGAAAATCCACCTTACAGGACAAGATGAGGATCTGAATGGGGGCCGAGGATTAATAAAACTTTCTTGTCTTCTAAGAATTCTAGGGATCAGATTGGGGTTATCAAACACTTGTGGTGGATTGGGATCAGGATTAGCTCTAGTGTAACAAGTCCTTTTCGAAGCCAGATTTTTGGGTTTGTTTTTGGTTTTCTTAATGGATATCAAAAAAACTTCTATGATTTCTTTAAGATACTTTTAGATTTAAGGTTTAAATTTTCTTAAATATTTGTTTTCACTGAGAAATTGTCTTCCCCAGTGAAGTTGCCACTATGTTATCACTTAGATTCTCCTTGAAGTTGTTAGAAGAAGGAAAGGAGTCTGAGGTAACCACAAACCACTATTTTAAGTACAGAATCTAGCCAATTTGTACTCAGAGAGGACTCTCTCTTTATGATTTAGCTTTGTTTATGGGATATTAGGCTAGCTATGAAGCTTGGGGGATTTTGATTTTGTTTGGTGGTGGAATTCAGGAGCAGATGGAGAGAACAAGGTATTTCAAGCCATTGGGCTATGGAGTCAACTAAAGATGGCTTAACTGGATCAGGTTGATTTAACAAAGGAGGGCTTCACAAGGCAAGATAACTAAACAAAAGACAAATGATAGCTTAAAAGGGTGAAATGGTCTTTAAAGGGAGGAAGGGCAATTAAGAATCCTTAAAAAAAGTTCAAGATGAGGGAAAGTGGGTGCTCATTAACAAAAAGCAATTAAGAATTCTTTGTTAAATGGTCACAATGATAAACTGAAAAGCAGGGAGAAATTAAGAATTCCCTACCTATGATAGCTTGGAAGAAAAAATTAAGAATATAAACGATTTTAAAGACGGAATGTAGTAAAACTCTTTCTGAAATATAATTTTTCATTTATCATTCAAACATGAAACACATATGAATATTTATTAAACCAGAAAACTGTAATAACATAGTATATAAAGTACTTATTTGTTTCTCATTTGACATAGGTATCCTATAAAAGTCCTTTGCTTTATTACTTTGTTCTAGCCAGCCATACAAAAGTTTTCAACAACACTTTTATTACAAAATAAAGTGTCTACAGAAATGTCTAAGAATCCACACTCAGTACTTCAAATATGGAAGTACTTATACAAAATTTACATCAAAATATCTCCTAACTAAGAGAGATACATTCTAGGAAAACCAAATATCTTTTACATGAATATAGAGACAGGTGGTCTCAAAAGAAGAAACTAAATGTGAACTGCTTGTTTGTTGTCCCTGTTTTTGTTGAAGGAGCTAGAGGAAGGTCCTATGAATATGCATCTTGTTGTCTTGCTCATAATTCTATGTTGGATGATTGATTTTAGCTTTTCACTGATACTCTTTTACCTGTGACTGATAATCTTTACCTGTTTTACCATCCTTCATCCTTTTTTACCAAAATTGAATATGGTAAATACTTCAATTTACTTCACCTTTTACCATGGTAAATCATAAGATGTCTTTCATGTTGGTCCACCAATCATTTCTAGGTATTCTTGTCCTTGTCATTTTTCTGAAGATTTCATCTGCTTCTGTGTATTTTACAAAATTTGGTTGCACTGGAAACAAGTGCTTCACTTCATGCTCAATGTAAAAAAGGTTCTCCAAACTGTCATAGAAAACTCTCCCTGTGGGCAATGCTTTGGCTGTAGATGAACTGGCTTGATTGTTAGCTTGCTGATATAATTTGTTGACATAATCATCCTGATACATTATCTTGTCATTGATGACTAAAGGACTTGGAAGTCCTTTACTTTGTAGGATGCCATATTTCTCCATAAATTCATTTATGTCTTCCCGCATATTTTGACATTTACGTTCCAGGCCTTGCATTAGACTCCTTTTGTTCAATAATTTCTTTATTTCGAGGATGGTAGTAGTCCTATCCTCAATGTTTAACTGTTCCAACTAATGCCTGTTTCTACTGTTTAGAAAGTTTATTAATCTGATAGCTTTTTTAGGCTTCCCTCCTAGTTCTTCCTTGGTTTTTTCAATCTCTTAAAGAGTAACTTTCACTAATTCAATTTGTTCAAAAATGATTTGAATTGATGACCAAATATCATTGATTGAATTAATGATATTGGTCCATAATATCTTTTTGATATCAGTCAAAGGCTTTTCAAATGTAAGATCTTTTTCTAGTGTTTTAATATGTTGAGTCAAGCCTTTGTTTTTTCTCATCTCTTCAGCAAAATTGAATTTTGATATATCATATTTTTGTTCTAAAGTAATGAATTTCTCCTTTACTTTTTGTAGTTCAGTGACCTGGAGCTTCATTTCCTCCATGGACTTGATCAACTCTTCTGTGCTATGATTTGAAGTTCCTGCCTATGATGTACCTGTACCTGTTACTTCAGTAGTTGCAGCTATTGCCAAAGGGACATTTGGTGCTAAAGCAGTTGCCAATGTAGAAGGGATTGTTGTATAAACCACTGGTACTACATTTTGAGGCTAAGAGGTCGACTCACTCTACTTGTTTTGTAGCATTTTCTCTAATTCTTGCTTTGTCTCTTTTAGTTTCTCATTTAGCTTAAGGACCAAGTCCATAAGATCTTCTTCATTTTTCTTCTCAATCACTTCAGTACTCTGTGGATGAATGAGTGGTGGAAACTTCAATTTCTTTCTCAATGCAACTATTTCTTCATTCTTTTTCTTTATTAGGCTATCTGCAGCCTTGATATCCTTTGGGTTATGGCCCAACTCAATAATCAAATCCTCCAATGTTTTGATTATGTTGTCCTTTTCTCGTGAGGAGGCATTTTCTAGTTGCAATTGGGTAGTAGTGTTGTTCAGTGAAATTTTGTAGCCTCTGTGCCATCATTGCCTTACTTGTCAGTGCAGAATAAACCATCTCCCCTGTTTTCTTATGCAGTTCTATCTGATCTATGGGGTGGATATCTTTAGCTAAGACCTCAAAATCAGTCTTGAGGTAGTCTGTAAATGACTTGGGCTACTGTACTATGGGCTTTAGAAAGCTCATTTGCATTTTTCCTTCTTAGATGTCATAGGCTGAGATCAATCTAGTTTGATTTGTAGGGGCCATCTTCAAATATTCAGTATAGGCTTAAGCCTTCAGTTGCTCATTATTGGCCTTTATCTCCTTGAATTTTCCTTTTATGTCTATGATCTTCTCAGATGAAGATCTGAAAGATGAAACTTTGTCAATCTGTAGTTTTTAAAGATCTTGCCTTTGTGAAGTGGAAGGTGTCCCACCTGTTGGGAATGTATGTAGACTATCTCCACCTTCTTTCCTCAAACTCCCTATTGTTTCCTCAAATAATTCTTCCTCTGAATATGGATTTAGTCTGTGCCTCTTAGCACTAGGCTTGTCTAAAGGACCACTGGCAAGGGTAGCTACTTCCTTGTCTCTTTTCAAGTTCTTTTCCTCATTCAGAGGAGTCTGCAAAACCGGGGGATTTCCCATATTAACTTGAGCTGTATGAGGCTAAGGTGGAGCTTGTTCTTCAGAGATTTCAGGCTGCTCTGACATCTCTGGTTGTTCTGATGCTAGAGTACTTGTTCCCTGGTCTTGTTCTTGTGGTGGTTCTGCTGGGGGTGCACTAGTTTCCTGTGTGTGCCTTTGAGAAGTCTCTTCTATAGAGGCACTAGGCTCTAGTGTTGGCCTTTGAGTATATTCAACTCCTACCTGTTCACAAGAGTCTAGGTCAAGTCTCTTTTCTAAGTCTTTCATCACATTCTCTACCTCAGCTTGATCACTATCCATTTCAACTAGAGTTCCTTCCCTCCATTCATCCATATTTGCATACTACTCTATTTCAGGGATTTTGTGATGAATATATGGTGACAACTTTTGTTTCATTCTCCTATCACAAATTAAACCTAGTGGATCATGTTTCCAAGCAAAGTTTTTCTTTAGTCTCATTTTTTCTGGGATTTCTTCTGCTCTTTTCCCTGCTTCCCTATTATTGTAGACAAATGGGCCTAAGTGATCTTTAATTCTCAATTGTGCTTTCTTATTTACCTTGGTGAAATGAATTTGATCAGAGTTTAACATTTGCCTATAATATTATAGGGAAAAAAATCTCATAGGAACATACTTAGGCAATTTGAACAGAGGGAGTTCACAACCATAAATTCGGATTTCTGTGTGATTCTGGTATAAGTACCAGTCACCTATCTTGTACTGCTTTTATAATTGAAGGATTCTCTTGATTTCATCACTAATCCTAGGAGGAGGACTTCCTATTAGCATGGTGATCACAAGGTGGACAAACTGGTCAATGAATTCATTGTATGAATATGAACAAGTATGTGAATAGTGGAAGATGGAAGTCCAAAAAATGACTGAACTGGGATTACCCTTTGTATCAAGTTTATTTACAGAGAATGGGAACTTGTCAGACTGATAATAAAGGAAAAGGTGATATATTATTGTAGAATATTTGAATACCTTTTCATTTTCTAGCCTCATGAACTGGTCATGGATTTTATCAGCAATGAAAGCAGCATAGTTATATTTAACAGCAGGAGGCTAACCAGGGGTAAAAATGGACATTAAAACTAGATTCAATCCATCCACATATTCACTAGTATTGAAGCCCATGACTGCAACTATCATATTGACTATATTTTTGCCTATCTCTGTGAAAAAATATGCCACATAAGGAGGAGGATCTTTGCGTTGATGATGTTTTTCCATGAAAGTCTAGCAAAGGTGACTGAGTTCAAACTGGGACAATTTAGATTATTTCTCTAGTAATTCTCCAAGGGAAATGAGGGTGAGGCCTTGACTAGGCTGAAACTGCAACATTTCATTGATTGAATCTGCAGTAATTGTGAAGAGAACAATTTGATTGGGGGACATTATTGCTATGGGGGTGGGATTATAATTGGCATGACATTGATGGATAATGTTAGGGAAAATGCGCACAGAGGGGAGCATGTACCTAGGTAGATTTGATTCCCAAAGTCCTATGGTATAAGAACCATTCATGTAATTGTCCCAGCATTGACAAAATACTTTCAAGGAGCTTTCTTCAGTTACCAAGTCTTTCAATTAAAAATCTTTATCTGCTAAAGGCAGATAATCCAAATCTCTATGACGGGTAGTGATAGGAGTTATATTGAGGGCCACGGGGGTTTCCATTTCTGGTTCTTGTGGCAGATAGGAAAATTGGGTTTTCAAGTAGAGTTTGTGAAAATAGAGGGTCATGGGAGTCTTTAATTCTAAATTTCACCACTGAATTATAATGAATTTTGAGGTTTTCAAAATAATCACAGAGGAAATTAAGTATTTACAGGGTTTCTGGAAGGAAATTGGTAAATACTTGTTTTTAAGTGATAGGCAATGGAGTGCAGGTTAACTGGGTACAAATGGTGGACTGGAGCAGCGTCAAATCGCAAGTTTCATGGTGGCTGACAGTTGGTGTACGAACTGGTCGACTTCAATGTTCAGGTCGCATGCATGTGCTTTCAGAGTAAGGACGAAAAACTATTTTAACTTTGTTTTTATGCAAAGTCAAAGCTTTTGGCGGGTTCGAGATATGGACAGGTGGCGTTAGTGGGGATGTGACTTGAAGTTTTGTCTTTAGCGGGAGGCGATAAATGGGTTTCATCGCACTGCTAGTGGAGGGTAAGTGGTATTTGGGCGGGACTACGCGATTCCAGATGATGCTCAACACGTAGCATATGTACTATTCATGAAACTGCTCACCGTCACATGTTAAACTTCGACCACAAAGACCCATGCGATATGTGCGATGAACGTCGAATCTGTAGGATCCGTTTGGACGGTTGTCGTGGAGCTGAAGTGACTGACAGATATGAAGGGCGAGCCCGATATAAATTAAAGATATTAATCATATCGAGGGTGATTCTATTGGTTATCGAGTTATTAATTAGTCTAAATGACGTAATTAATGCTCATTAAATGGTGGCGGGGTTAGTTCTTAATTAACTATGGATTAGCTAATTAATCCCATTTTATTGAATTTATATTGTTATATTTAACTGTTGGATGGAATATGTAATATTTGGGATTTATATAATAATACGGGGGCAGGTAGTGTGTTTTCGGGAAATAAATAATAATATTAATTAGTGGTTAATATGACTTTATGGAATGTGAAATGCGCGTTAAGTTTAAAACATTTTCATCATACACATTTAAAATTTAGGCTAAGCGAATATGAGGGTTTATATGGAGAGTGTTTTATTTTCCCTAAGTAAAATAGGATTTTACTTAGGAAAAGCTTTGTTAGGGAAATGAATAACTTATGAAGGGGGGTGAATATTGATAAAGGGGCTTAAGCACTTAGTCATTATAAATTATTGGCTCAAGGGTCCGGTCCCTCCAAAAGTTAGGGAAATGCTCTGAGCCCCTCTACCTTTGGTAATTACCTTTAGTACTTAGGAAATTAGTGAATATTTTTAGGGGAATGAGTAGAGAAGTTAATTATTTTGATTTTGAATGTTGAAGTGCCTTTCCATGTGATACATGCCATTTCTTAGTGACAAAAGTAAAAGATTTAAACATTTAAACTTATCTTTCACCACATATTTATTCTGCAACCATCATCTACTTACCCTACCTACTTAACCTAGCATTTTTACTTCTTTATTAGGGTGCACTTAAACTGGCAAACCCTCATCAAAATTTATTTTCTTTTACATATAGATATCTATCTAAGTCCAACCTTATTACATCCAAGGGCTTAGATTAAACTATTGAGCTCCTTTTATTCACTCTACTTATCTACTTATTTGCCAAGATTACACTTTTTGGTTAGATCTTTATTCTCTATTTCTACAACATGAAATTGAAATATGAACTAGTCAAGCTTAAACTATTTGACTATTCATGAATTATGGCATAGGTGACAACCTGCACACAATATTTTATTATACAAAAGTAAAAAGGTAGTGGAATTTAGACTAGCACACTTTCCTGGTCTTTTATTTTTGTTGGGGTTCATTTTCTTTCATTTTTTGACCTCTTTTTATTCTTTTCACCCTTTTATTCTTTTTCTAGGTTATACCCTCTTTACATTTTTTTTATTTTTATTTTTTTACAAATGTGGAAAACCTTGGCAACAAGCAAAGGTATGAACATATCTCAGCGTTAAACCAAGTCAATCATGATATATGACACCTATTGGTATAGGGGCATAACACCGCCAAAGGATCTGGGAAAAATTATCCATCATCAAGTTCCTTTGTTGCTCGAGGGCCTCTTCGAGAAATATTTTGAAAAGTATTTATTTTGTTCTACCATGGAAGGCCATTAGGTTCAGTGAGGCTGGTCTTACAGAGGTTCAATAGTTTGATTCCTAACTCCTTATACCTTGACCTCATTGGGGATATTTAGAGAAAGACAAAAAAATAGCAGATCGATCTGATATCATTGATCTAAAATTATGCTGGAATTTATCTGAATACAGAAATAAACATAAACATAGAGATATAGTAGAAATTAATCTTCATTTCATTAATATCAAAGAACTGAAATATGCTTACAAACAAAATGGAAATAACTAGCTTAGGTGACGGTAGCTTATCTCTGAGAAGAGATGTGGCAACTACATGCCTCTAAATTGTTCTACAATGAGGCTCAAGGGCCATTTTATTATTGAACAATGAGGGGCAACCCTAAAAAACCAAAACCCTAACCCTAGGGGATGGAACACCAAGAATTTGTGGGCCCTGTTGGGGTAAGTTAGACAACCAACTTGTTGGGGTCGTTACTTTGTCATACGATCTATGTTTGGCACGTATGATACCTTGTTAGGAATATATCTCCAAGTAATACAACATTTGTTGTAAGCCCTTTCCTATGGCTACAGGCTCAAAAAAACACCATTTAGGGGGTCAAAACAACTTTGGAAGTTAAGGACCCGAAAAAATGCTAAAAATAGTAAACTATGTTATAAACAAGAAAACTATTGAAAATAATTGGAGGTCCAGGTGGAATAGGTGGGTGGCCACCAATATCCACCTAGATGAATCCTCCCCCCTTAGAAATCAGTAGTTCCCATTGCATGTAGAGCCTCCATGAGGTGAGGAAATTTCTGTTCAACTTGGTCCTTGGTGAGCCACTTGTCTCTGTGAAGGAGTTGGCCTGCTTTGACAAATTGATATAGTTAGATCCTCTATTTGTGACTGTTCTTGATCTATGTATCCATGATCTTATTAATCGTGGCATGTTCGATACAACTTGGGTTGATCTTTGTTGGTGTCAGTTTCTCAACAATGTCTTATGTGTCTATCAATAAGGGAAAGTATCACTGTAGGCGATCCAAATTGAATACTAGGTGCATGCTAAGGATTGGTGTAATGCTGAGCTTGAAATCATTACCTCATACCACCTTAGTGATGGTGTAAGGCCCATATCGAGGTGAGCGAAGCTTGCAGTGGGGCCCAACAAGGTGCTCCTTCTGCAAATGTAACCAAACTTGGTCACCCACCTAGAACTTACGTGGCACCCAATGTTGATCATGACCTTGTTTGTACTTGAAATTTGCTATATCCAATATGTCATGGACTTGTTGGTGGATGTCATAAATGCGTTCAATGAAGTTGGTAGCCCCGTAAACTTAAAACCATTAGGGGAATTTTGAGGTATAAAATAGGCCTCCTAAGAAAAATGTACAACCAAAATAAACTTTATAAGAATTCATAGGATTCAAGATGGTGATACCAACCATGGGGGATGATTCACCATTTTTGGAGTAAAAAAATGAAAATATTAAAAATTAATAAAATAATAAAACTACTTTTTCAACTCGTATTTTTAACTTATCTTCCTAAGGATTTACTCAAATTTCGAGGAGGATTACTCATTGGATGCAAAATTTAATTCTTCATTCAAGGAGTACCCATGTTGCATGCTTTCGATGGACCTTGCTATACAAAAAATGAAAAATACATGAAAAACGCGATTGCAATAACGTTTTTCATGTATTTCTCATTTTTTGTGTAATAGGGTCCATCGAAATTATGTAACATGGGTACTCCTTGGATGAGGAATCAAATTTTGCATCCAATGAGTGTTTCTACTTGAAATTTGAGTAAACCCATAGGGAGATAAGTTGAAAATATGAGTTTAATTTTTTTTCTTCTTTTTTCCCTCTAAAATTTGATGATGTAATGTAATCTTATTTTATTATATCCACTATTATTTTATAATTTCCTTAGGAGTCCCATTTTAGACCTCAAAATTTCCCTAATGTGGACATCAGTCAAATCTATCTGAGTAGCTGCAAGTGGTATGGCAACATCAATGGGACATAGTGGATGGAATCCCAACCCCACATGAACGTGGTTTTGGCTAGTTAAGTTATTGCGAGCTCTATTATATCTATGTTGGACATAGGGGAGGCTATAGTACCATTTCTGTGGATGCTTCAAGTTGTACATGCATTTGATGTGCAGAATTATCCTATTGACGAACTATGTTTTTCCATCAGTTTGGGGGTGGAAGGTCGTGGACTTAGTGAGCTTGGTATCCAACAATGACAAGAGGCTTGACTAGAATGTACTTAGGAACCTGTTGTACTGATCTAAAATAAATGATTTTGGGATCCCAAAGTTTACCCACACTCGTTCAAAGAAGAGTTTGGCAGTGGATTCTTTGTGATACTCTTCTTGTAGACCATCATAATGACCATCTTAGAGAATCTTTCAACGACCACGAAAACACAATCATTTCGATGCTTGGTAGAAGGAAGGCTAGACATGTAATCCATGTAGATGGATTCCCAACGCTGGCTAGAAGTAGATAGAGGAGTATACATGCCTTGCTTCTTGATTGTATGTTTCGTAACGACATAGGAAGTGAAGGATCTAATGTACTTCCTAACATCATGTTGAAGATTTGACCAATAGAAATACTTTTGCAACATTGCCACTATTTTCTCTACCCCAAAATGTTTAGTGAACTAATTGTCGTGCACCTCCCAAATAATATTGATATGCTCGCTTGAAGGAACGCAAAGGCGTCCCAGGTGGCATGACAGCGCGCCCTGGAGGTGAAAGTATGGAACTTTCTTTCCCTCCAGCAACATCTAGTATGTGGTGTTGAATTTTGGGTCGTTCTTGTAAAGATGCATCCATCCTAAAGTCTCATGTCCAAAAGAGTCGAGCATAGTGGTCAGCGCCATAACTGGTGGTTAGTTGAGTTAGTTTGCAACATTAATGGTGCTACCCTTGTTGTATTGTTCAAATGGAAGTTTTATAGATATGTGGACCATCTCTGATGGTGATCATTCTGTAGCTTTCCTTCTATCTGTATGAACTACAGGGGTTGGTTTTCTGTGTGGATGACCATTTCCTTCCCAATAATGTAATGTTTCCATTGGCTTCAGACCTACACAATAGAATACATCTCTTTGTGGGATACTTTTGGATACTTTCATCCAATATCTGAAAGTTTTTCACTATGATATGCCACTGGATGCCCTTGTTGGGAAATAAATGAAACAATAGCATAGCCTGAATCATCTGTCACAATTTAAAATGGTTATTGTAGGTCAGGTAATGCGAGCGTTGGTGCAGACTAGAGGTGATGCTTCAACTCAACAAATGACATTTGTTAGGATTCATGCCAAGAAAACTTTTCTTTCGCTCTACCCTTGGTGACTTGACTCAAAGGACAAGTGATATGAGAGAATGCTAACATGAACCTACGATAGAAATTTTTAAGACCGAGAAAGCTACTGAGCTCTGTTAGAGTGGTTGGGGTTGGCTAATCTCGAATAACTTGTATCTTGGGTGTGTCCACAAGCACACTGCGCTCATCAATAATGTACCCCAGATATTGAACCTGGGTCATAACAAAAGTGGATTTGTCCAATTTGGCACACAATTTGTGTTGTCACATGATTTGGAGGACCTATTGAATATTGTGTAGGTGTTATTCCCAACTCTCGTTGAAGATCATGATATCATCTCAATACACTACCACAAATGAGTTGGTGAAGGGTTGTAAGATATCGTCCATCAACATCATGAAGGTTGTGGTCACATTCGTCAACCCGAAAGGCATGACTAGCCATTCAAAAAGCCCCTCCTTAGATTTGAAGCTAGTCTTCGACACACGAGAGGGTTAGATTAGTACTTGAAGATAACCAAACTTAAAATCAATCTTGCTGAAAATATTTGGTCCCATTGAGCTAGTCTAGAAGGTCATCAATATGTGGGATTGGATACTTATTCCAAATATTCATCTTATTCAGCACTCGATAGTCGATATAGAGCCTCTAGGTTCCATTCTTCTTATGTACCAACACGATTGGGCTCCCACAAGGTGATGAAATTAGCTTGATGTTCCCTTTCTGCAACAACTCCTGAATCTTCATCTTGATTTCATCATTCTCTAGAATCGAGTGTTGGTAGATTGATCCATTAGGTAGCAACGTGCTTGGGTTTAGATCAATGGAGTGCTTGATTTGACATTGTAAGGGTACCCCTGTGGGTGAAGTGAAGATGTCCTTGTACTCCTCCACAACCTTGTCTATCTGTTGCTGTTGTGCAGAGGAAACTTGTCTGGAGGCTGTGGATGTGGCCACAATATTTCTCTTTCTCTGAGGGTGAATCATAAGGAAGAAAAATTTCCTAGTATGGGAAATGATCTTACTACATTGTTTAGCAGAGATCAAAGAAAAAGTGGTAGGTGGTGCTACCTCTAGTATCCTGTACAATTTCTAACCCAAAGTCATAATAAAAAAATGAGGTCTGGACTCAGATACAATATGATGCTTCCATAGGTATGGATGACCTAAAAAAACATCACAAAATTCCAGAGGGGCAACATCACACAATACCTCATCTGTGAAGGGTTTGATGCTATAAGGCAAGCAACACCGCTGGATGACACACAGATATCACCCTTGGTGGAGCCACTAGATGGTGTATGTTTGTGGGTGCCACATTATTGGTAGCTTCAATATATTAACAACCTCAGCTACGATAAGGTTCTTTTGGCTTCCATTGTCAATGATGAACAACACAAGAAAACCCTTTACTCACATCTGTGTGTGAAAGAGGTGCTCCCCCTCCTTGAGATCCTTAGGTTATTCCCTTTGGATCTTGATGGTGGCTACCATCGCAATGGGTTATGTGTTAATGACCTGCTTTTCCTTTTTTATTCCCTTGTCAGTTTTTGACTTAGAAACTATGAATGCATCTAATTATGTGTCTTTTAGCTCAACCACCAGAGCTTACTTTTCATGACATTCATTCGTGTTGTGAGTGGGAGTTTTATGGAACTCACACCACTTGTTGGTGTCCTTCTTCATATTCTCGTTATTCTTTCTTTGCAGCTTTGAGGAGTTGTCATAGGGGGTCGTGGTGTGGATTTTCCCTTTGCTCTGTGGCTTGGGGGTGCCTTTGCTTTACTTTGGGTTCGTAGATCCAAAGCCTCACTTTTGCTTGGCAAGATATCAATATGCTGCAACAAGTGAGGAGATGTCTAGGAACTCCATTTCCTCCTGAATGTATTTGTACAAAAAACCATGGTACTTGAGCACCAGATGTTTCTCGGAATCTTTGATACCTAACTTTGTGCACAAGGTATGGAAAAAACAAGTCAACTCATGCACATCTTGGTCCCTTTTCTACTGCAACGTAGTCCATTATATGTTCTTGTCTTCATAGCTCCCGACAGGGTAATATTATTCCTTAATGGTATCTCAAAAATAATTCCAAGTGAGTTTGGCTGAAAACAATGCAGGCTCCCTCTCATCCCTATACTCACAGTAGGTTTCCCACTTGTCCTTGACGTGGGGGTCGACTTTGAGGAGTGAAAAATTAATCTTTTCTCTATTGGAAAAATCATGAATAAAAATATATCCTTCCACTAGATTTAACCATTTATTTATGACATATGCTTCTATCTGACATTCAAATATAGGGATGTCAAATTTCACTTGTACCTTACAGGGAGTGATGCCTCTAGAGTTGCTGTTAGATGAAGATGTGTAGTCTGTGGGCATCCGCCAAAGGATCTGGGCAAAGTTGTCCATCATCGAATTCCTTTTTCACTCAAGGGCCTCTTTGAGAAATATTTTGAAAGTTTCTACCTCTCCCTCATATTTATTTTCTTCCACCATGGTAGGCCATCGAGTTCGTCGAGGTCGGTCTTGCAAAGGCTCAACCAGTTTGATCCCTAACTCCTTATAACCCAACCTTGTTGGGGACATGCATAGAAAGACAAAGAAATAGTAGTCTCTTTGATACCACTGATCTGGACTTATGCAAGAACGCAATGTTGGGTGTGGAGCCTGATTATCTTGTTTATTCATAGGTATCACCACATTGGACCCCAATTTGTAATGTGGCGACAACGTCACCCGTAAAATGTGTGCCACTAGGGGGGTCCAAGGGGGGTGAAAATGATTATTTGGAGCCCCCCCTAGCGGCGGATAGGGGATAGTGCCCTTGAAGCTAAAAATATATGTAAAATTTCCTTGTAAAATGTTGTAATTTCGTAGTCAATTTGAGTCGTTTAGCAGGTGGAGCTCTGATAGTAGAAGTTATGTTTAATTTAAGGTTTTTTTCCCTAGAAGGCAAACCCTTGCTATATATGAGGGAATTGTATTGTGTCTATGTAGATCTGTATTTTGAGGGAGACAGAGAGCGGAGATTGTGTGAGAGAAAAGAGGGAATTACAACAGATATACTGTAGGTTGTATCTCTTCATTTTGCTGGATAATATAAAAGTAAGGACTAGTTGTTTCTCCATAGACGTAGCCCAAATTGGGTGAACCACGTATATCTGTGTCTCTCTTGTTTTATGCGTTTTCTGTGTTTATATTTCTGTAGTATATTTTATGTGTTCCATTGCTTTGTAATATATATAATTTTCTAACAACTGGTATCAGAGCCAAAGGTCTATTTGGATAATAAACTTGCAGGAGAGAAGGGTTCCTGGTTCGAGTGGGAGCAATGGTGGAAGATAGTAGGTTTGGGGTTGAAAAATTTAATGGCCAAAACTACCAGTTGTGGGAGATGCAAATGGAATATTATTTGTATCAGAAAGATTTGTACCTACCATTGAGCGGAAAGACAAAGAAGCTAACGAGTTTGATAGACACAAAATGGGATATTCTCGACAGAAAGGCACTTGGAACAATATGGTTGTGCCTAGCATCATCAGTAGCCTTTAATATTTCAAAGGAAACGACAATAGAGGGTTTAATGTCAGCATTGGCCAAACTATATGAAAAATCTTTGGCCTTAAATAAGGTATTTCTTATGAAGCGTTTATTTGACATGAAGATGTCAGAAGGTGGATCTGTCGCTGATCATTTAAATTAATTTAATATTGTTACCAGTCAGTTAAGTTCTGTAGGGATAACTTTTGATGATGAAGTTAGGGCTCTGTTATTTCTATGTTCATTGCCAGAAAGTTGGAATGGTTTAGTTATGGCCATTAGTAACTCTATCTCTAGATCTAGTACTTTAAAGTTTGACAATGTTGTCGGTGCAATCCTTTGCGAGGAAATGCGACGGAAAAGCACCGGTGAGAAATTAGGTAATTCTTTGACAATGAAGACTAGGGGAAGAAAAATAGAAATAGGAAAGAGCCCAAGATATCACAGTAAGTCAAGGAAAAGAAGATCCAAGTCCATATTGGGGATAGTGTGATGGAAATGTGGGAAGAAAGGGCACTTGAAGAAAGACTGCAAGTCTCGGAAGGGAAAAGAAGGATATGCACAACAAGAAAACAACCATGAAGTGAATGTGACAGGTGATGTGTTGCAAGATGCTTTGATTCTTTCATTAGAAAATATTATTGATGCCTGGGTGGTAGATTCATGGGACTCATTCCATGCCACACCTGATAGGAAACATTTTCATGATTATGTTAAAGGAGATTTTGGATAGGTTCGATTGGGTGATGATAAACCCTATAAAATCATTGGAATGGGTACAATTTTCATAAAACAACATAATGGAAACCAATGGCTATTGAAGGAGGTAAGGCATGTTTCAGATTTGAAGAAAAATTTAATTTCAACAGGGTAGTTGGGAGGTGAAGGTTGTGTAACTACTTTTACAGATAAAACCTGTAAGGTCACTAAAGGAGCCCCGGTAATAGCAAAAGGAGAAAAGGTTGGTACATTGTATTTATGCAATGGTATTTCTAATTTTGTTAATGCTTTAACATCTATAGGAGAAGATACAACATTGTGGCATCATAGGCTTAGGAACATGAATGAGAAGGGGATGCAGATTCTTCACTCAAGAAATTTGTTGCTAGGTTTGAAGCATGTTGATTTAAAATTCTGTGAGAATTGTCTTTATGGAAAATAGAAGAGAGTCAGATTCCTCATAGTTGGGAAAGAAAATAATATTGAAAAATTAGAGCTTGTGTATATAGATGTATGGGGACCTACTCAGGTATCATCTCTCGATGGCTCTTATTATTATGTTACTTTTATTGATGATGCAACCAGCACAACCTAGATTTGTTGTATTCGAAATAAATCTGATGTATTTGATACTTTCAAGGAATGGAAAGCTTTGGTTGAAAATGAGACAGGAAAAGGGTTGAAGTGTTTCAGATTAGACAATGGAGGTGAATATTGCAGCAAATAGTTTGATAGGTATTGTTCAAAGATTTGAATTTGCAGAGAAAATACAGTTCCAGAAACACCACAAGAAAATGGTGTGTCAGAAAGGATGAACAGGATAATCATGGAGCATGCAAGGTGCATGAGATTGCATGCAAGATTTCCTTTACAATTTTGGGTAGATGTTGTAGATACTATTGTTTATATAATAAATAGAGGGCCTTCAAGTTCCTCGGATGGTGGTATTCGAGAGGAGGCATGGACAGGTAAAAAGGTAAAATACTCATTTTTAAAGTCTTTTGGTTGTGAAGCCTTTTTCCACATTACTAAAGAAAACAGAACAAAGCTTGAAGAAAAATCAAAGAAATGTACCTTTATTGGATATGGTGTTAATGATTTTATTTATTGCTTTTATGATTATGAAAAAAAAATCATTAGGAGCAGAGATGTCATATTCAATGAAAAGGTTTTGTATAAGGATGAAATGCAGAAAAAGAAATAGGAAAAAGAAAATAGAGAATACATAGTGCTTGATGAGATCATAGAAAAAGTGAAGGTGCCTGAAAATCAAATGATCAATAGCCAGAACAACAACAACAACAACAACAACAACAAAAACAAGCACCTCAAACGCCTGAAAGTGGTGTTAGAAAATCTACCATGATAAGTAGACCCCCTGAACGATACTCTCCTTCATTATATTATGTATTGTTGATTGATTCTAGTGAACCAGAATGTTATGAAGACGCAATGCAAGTAGAAACTAGGAAGAAGTGTGAGCAAGCCATGAAAGAAGAGATGGACTCCTTAGCACATAACCAGACTTGGGACTTTGTCAAGTTGCCCGCAGGTAAAACAATATCGCAGAATAAATGGGTTTACAGGTTGAAGGAAGAAGATGGAGGTAAAAAAAGGCATAAATCTAGACTTGTGGTGAAGGGGTTTGCACAGAAAAAGGGTATAGACTTTGATGAGGTATTTTCTCCTGTTGTTAAAATGAATTCAATCAGAACTATTTTAAGTCTAGTAGCAGCTGAAGATTTACATCTTGAGCAGCTAGATGTAAAGACAACCTTTCTCCATGGGGATTTGGAGGAAGAGATATAAATGCAGCAGCCACAAGGATATGAGGTCAAAGGGAAGGAGAAACTAGTGTGCAGGTTGAATAAGAGCTTGTATGGCTTAAAATAGGCTCCAAGGCAGTGGTATCTAAAATTTGATAGGTTTATGTCTGAACAAAGTTATACTAGATGTCACTCTGATCATTGTGTTTATATCAAAAGGAAAAATGATGGCAGCTATATTATATTGTTATTGTATGTAGATGACGTGCTCGTTGCAGGTTTTAACATGCTGGAAACAAATGTGTTGAAAAGAAGGCAAACCCATTTGCAATCAAGGATTTGGGTGCCACAAAACAAATTCTTGGTATGAGAATAACTAGGGATAAGAATAATCGAAAATTAACATTGTCTCAGAGTGAGTACATAGAAAAGGTGTTGAAAATATTTAATATGCAGAATGAAAAACCAGTTAGTATACCTTTGGCTAGCCATTTCAAACTAAGTAAGGAGGTGCGTCCTAAGAATTAGTAAGAAATGGCTTATATGTCTAAAGTTCCATATGCATCAGTAGTTGGAAGCTTAATGTATGAAATGGTTTGCACAAGGCCTAATATTGCACATGTAGTGGGAGTTGTAAGCAGGTACATGAACAATCCAGGAAAAGAACATTGGATGGTGATGAAGTGGATTCTCAGGTATTTGAGAGGTACCACAAATAAAGCATTATGCTTTGGTGGTTCAAACATTACTCTACAAGGATATGTTGATGCAGATATGGCAGGTGATAGAGGTAACAGGAGGAGCACCATAGGGTATGTGTTTACTATAGGTGGAATAACTGTCAGTTGGGTTTCAAAACTGCAAAGTGTTGTTGCACTCTCAACAACAGAACCAGAGTATGTTGTTGCTACAGAGGCTAGTAAAGAAATGATTTGGTTACAAAGGTTTTTGGATGAATTGGGTAAGAAGCAGGATTTGGGTAGGTTATATAGTGATAGTCAGAGTGCCATACATCTTGCAAATAACTTTGCATTTCATTCCAAGAATAAACATATAGAGCTCAAGTACCATTTCATATGGTTAGTGTTGGAAGATGGATAGTTGAAGCTGGAAAAGATACACACTAGCCAAAATCCTATAGATATGTTAAAAAAAGTGTAACTAGGGAGGAACTAAGATTCCGTTCAGTTTCAACTGGTCTTCAAGTATGATGAAGAAGATGAGAAATATCCAGGTCCAAAGTGGAGCCATTGTCTAGAAAATGGAGCAACGGTGGAGTTGTTATAATCAGTCTCCAAGTGGGAGATTGTTGGGTGTGGAGCCTAATTATCTTCTTTATTCAGAGGTATCTCCACATTGGACCCTAGTTCGTAATGTGGCAGCAATGCCACCCGTAAAATTTATGCAACCAGGGGGGTCCAAGGGGGGCAAAGATGATTATTTGGAGCCCCCCCCCGGTGGGGTATCGGGGGTAGTGCCCCCAAAGCTAAAAATAGATGTAAAATTGCCTTATAAAATGTTGTAATTTCAAATAAATCTAGGCCGTTAATTAGGTGGGGATTTGATGGTAGAAGGTATGTTTAATTTAGGGTTTTTTCCCTGGAAGGCAACCCCTCGCTATATATGAGGGAATTGTATTGTATTTATGTAGATCTGTTTTCTGAGCGAGAAAGAGAGAGGAGACTGAGTGAGAGTGAAGAGGGAATTATAACGGATTTGATGTAGGTTGTATCTCTTCATTTTGTTGGATAATATAAAAGGAAGGACTGGCTATTTCTCTGTGGATGTAGCCTAAAATGGGTGAACCACGTATATTTGTGTCTCTCTTGTTTTATGCGTTTTCTATTTTTATATTTCTGCAATATATTTTATGTGTTCCATTGCTTTGTATTATATATAAATTTCTAACATGCAACAAAATGTCTAATGTGTCCTACTGATACCATTGCTCAGCTCGACCACCAGAGCCTTCTTTTCACGACATTCATTCATGTTGTGAGTGGGAGCTTTATGGAACTCACACCACTTACTGGTGTCCTTCTTTGTCTTCCTATTATTCTTGGGTTATGTCTTCGAGTAGTTGTCCTCAGGGGTTATGGCATGGATTTTACCTTTTCTCTGTGGCTTGGGGGTTCCTTTTCTCCGCTTTGGGTTCGCAGGTTCAAAGTGTTTTTTTGTTTTGTTTTGTTTTTTGCTTGAACTTGTGCTCAATCTTAGCAGGATATCAGTATGCTACACCAAGTGAGGAGATGTACAAGAACTCCGTTTCCTCCTGAATGTATTTGTGCAAACAACCACGATACTTGATCACCAAATGTTTATCAGAATCTTTGATACCCATCTTTGTGCATAGGGTATGGAAAATATTCGTTAGCTCATGCACATCTTTGTCCCTTTGTTACCGTAAGGTAGTCCATTAAATGTACTTGTTTTTTTTTGTTTTTTGTTTTTTGTTTTTGTTTTGTTTTGTTTTGCTTTTTTTTGTTTTGCTTGTTTGTTTGTTTGTTTTGTTTTTTTTGTTTTTGTTTGTTTTTTTGTTTGTTTGTTTGTTTTTTTGTGTTTGTTTGTTTGTTTTTTTTTGTTTTGTTTGTTTTTGTTTTTGTTTGTTTGTTTGTATGTTTTTTGTTTTGTTTTGTTTTGTTTTTGTTTTTGTTTTGTTTTTTGTTTTTTTTTTTTTTTGCTTGAACTTGTGCTCAATCTTGGCAGGACATTGGTATGCTGCACCAAGTGAGGAGATGTACAGGAATTCCATTTCCTCCTGAATGTATTTGTGCAAAGAACCATGATACTTGATCACCAAATGTTTATCAGAATCTTTAATACCCATCTTTGTGCATAGGGTGTGGAAAATGTTGTCATCTCATGCACATCTTTGTCCCTTTGTTACCGCAACGTAGTCCATTAAATGTAGTTATCTTCATAGCTCCCGAAAGGGTAATATTGTTCCTTAATGGTGTCTCTAAAAGAATTCCAAGTGGGTGCGGCTGAAAATATCGTAGGTTCCCTCTCATCCATCTACTCACAATAGGTTTCCCACTTGTCCTTGACATGGGGGGCAGCTTTGAGGAGTGTCCCTATTAGTAAAATCATGAATTGAAAACGTCCTTCCAATAGATTTAACCATTTATCTATGACATTTGAATCTATTTGGCCTTGAAATATAGGGATGTCAAAGTTCACTTGTACCTTAAAAAGAGTGACGCCTCCAGAGTGGCTATTGGATGAAGATGCATTGCCTATGGGCATCTGCTGAAGGATCTGGGCTAAGTTGTCCATAATCACATTCCTTTTTCACTCAAGGGCCTCTTCAAGCAATATTTTGAAAGGTTCTCCTTCTACCTCATCTTTTTTTTCTTCCACCATAGGAGGTCATCAGGTTCGTTGAGGCCGACCTTACAAAGATTCAACCAGTTCGATCCATAACTCCTTATACTCCGACCTCGTTGGGGACATGCACAGAAAGAGAAAGAAAGAGTAGAACGATATGATACCACTAATCCAGACTTATGCAGGAATGAAATAGAATGTATGTTATGTCCAACTGATACCGTTACTTAGCTTGACCACCAGTGCCTTCTTTGCATGAAATTCATTCGTGTTGTAAGTGGGATGTTTATGGAACTCAAACCAGTTGTTGGTGTCCTTCTTTGTCTTCCAATTATTCTTGGCTTGTGGCTTTATTGAGTTGTCCTAGGGGTCATGGCATGGATTTTCCCTTTTCTATGTAGCTTGGGGGTGACTTTTCTTTATTTTGTGTTCGTAGATCCAAAGTCTCTCTTCTTCTGCTTGAACTTCTGCTCAATCTTAGCAGGACATCAGTATGCTACACTGAGTAAGGGGATGTACATGAACTCCATTTCCTCCTAAATTTATTTGTGCAAAAAACCATGGTACTTGAGCACTAGATGTTTCTCGGAATCTTTGGCACCAAACTTTGTGAACAGGGGATGGAAAATATTCGTCAGCTCATGCACATCTTGGTCCCTTTGCTACTGTGACATAATCCATTATATGTACTTGTCTTCATAGCTCCTTACAGGGTAATATTGTTACTTAATGGTGTATCATAAATAATTCCAAGTGGGTGTGGTTGAAAATAGTGCGGGTTCCCTTTCATCCCTCTACTCATAGTCAGTTTCCCACCTGTTCGGGACGTTGGGGGAAGATTTGATGAGTGAAAAAGCAATATTTTCCCTATCAGAAAAATCATGAACTGAAAAACTTCCTTCCAATAGATTTAGCCATTTATCTATGACATCTGCATCTATCTGGCCTTCAAATATACAGATGTCAAATTTCACTTATACCTTAAAGGGAGTGACACCACTAGAGTGGTTGCTAGATGAAGATGCATTGCTTGTGGGAATCTATCGAAGGATATGGAAAATGTTGTCCATCATAGCATTCCTTTGTCACTCGAGGGCCTCTTTGAGCAATATTTTGAAAGGTTCTCCTTCTCCCTCATCTTTCTTTTCTTCCACCATGGGAGGCCATCAGGTTCGTCAAGGACAATCTTGCAAAGGTTCATCCAGTTCGAGTCCTAACTACTTATACCCCAACCTCGTTGGGAACATGCACAGAAAGACAAAGAAACAATAGAACGCTCTGATACAAACTTATGCATGAATGCAATAGATTGTATGATGTGTCCAAATCATACCGCTAATAAGAAATGTCTGATGTGCCCAACAATGAGAGAAAGTATGGTCACAATATTCCACACGTTGGAGGGTTTGATTGGTACCTAGTGATAACTATAATTTAAGTCAATCTTGGTGAAAGATTTGGCACCCTTGAGTTGGTCCAAAAGGTCATCAATCTGTGGGCTTAGATATCTATTTTGGAAAGTGATCTTATTCAACCCCCGATAGTCAATAAAAATCCTCCAGGGTCCATCCTTCTTCTGTACTAACATGATCAGGCTCCCACAAGGTGATGAACTTGGTATGATGTGCCCTTTCTACAACAATTCCTAAATCTGCCCTTTTATTTCATTGTTCTCCAGAATAGAGCGTCAACATATCAGTCCATTAGGTAGTGGTGTGCCCAGGGTCAAATCGATGGAGTGCTTGACCTGACTATGTAGGGGTACCCCTATGGGTGAAGTGACGATGTCCTTGTACTCTTCCATAAGCTTGTCCATATAATTCTACCATGTTGAGGAGCTTTGCCTGGACACTATGGATGTGGCCACAATATTCATCTTTTTCTGAGGATGAATCATAAGGAAGAAAAAATATTAGTCTAAGAATTGATGTTACTACATTTTTTAACAAAGATCAAAGAAATTTTTTTAGATGACACTACCTCTAGTATCCTATACAAGTTTTGGCCCAAAGTATTAATAATAGAAAAAGGTTTGGACTCATATATAACATGACGCTTCCATAGGTATGGATGACCTAAAAAAACATCGCAAAATTCCATAAGGGCAACATTGCATAATACCTCATCTCCAAAGGGCTTGTGTTGGCTTGTATGGGCCTGACCTAGGTTCATAGGTGATTTAGCCAAGCAAATCCCAGTACTACTGGCCATTTTGGCAATAGCCCGCGGAGCGTGGACTGAGGTCTCACTCGAAGTAGTATGGGAGGGTTCTAGAACCAGGTTTCCACACCTTGGGGATGTCTAATGAGCTTCTGGCGATCTGTGGTTTGACCCTACATGCACGTCACTATGCGCACCTAGTAGTCCCTCGCAACTTGTGATGCTGCCTTCGCGCAGACCTACCCGGGGAAAAATCTGTATTATACCCAAGTTTCGTACTATTTAACCTATTATTACTTGATTACTTAACTTATCTGTGTAAGACTAATGAAAATAACGATATATCCAGCAATCATATAAGTGCAGACGATAAACAAAACAATATAAATGTAAAGAAGGCAATACACAAGCAGATGCATAGAACTTAGAATAAACTTCTCTTTATTATTCTTCATTCAAGATTATAGACTCGACACTATGCTACGCACTCAGCTGCAGGGGTCTGTGCACTTAGCTACAAACTCTACTAGGCCTCTGCGCACTCAACTGTAGAGCCTCTTCCTACTACTATGACACAATACACTTAGAATCTTACTCTATGCTTGAACCATTCCTATTCATCTATCTCCCCCATTTAGCTATCTTTACAACTTAGATCCTCGCTCTATTTATACAATCCCATGGTCCGCAGACCATGGGTAGGCTGACATGCCATTACATTACTTTACAATACTTAAGGTGGAAAACCCTATGACTCAACCTATACTTCACACTCCATGCCTGCAATTCGCGGAGTCTTATAATACGTCTGACCAAAACTTGGGCTTTGAGCCCCAAAACATGCTGTGGGGGGATTCCATGCCCAACAGGCCCCCACACAATCATTGTGACTTGTCCCCGAGTCACTCTATTGGTGCGGTGATCTTGGCGTGGAGCCCCTCCAACTGGTCCCATACTGCTTAGAGGTTCGCAACACACTATTCTATGGTTTGTTGGACCTGCTGCATGCACTCTTTTGATGCTTCTTTGTGAGGATAAAATCCTTGTCTTAGTGCATAGAGCCCCTACATCTATGCGAGCTTGCCCTCGATATCTACCGTAATGGTGAAGGCCTCATCAATCCATGGCTGGATGCACACTTTGAGAAGTGCCTCTTTCTACCTTGCGACATCCACCTGCTCTTTCAGTGCCCTTGCTTGCTGCATCTTTGCAAGTCGTTGAGTGAGGACGACTGTGTGCGTAGTTACCCTTACACTATCATACTGCTCCTGATGCTCGCACACCTATGTTTCTAGGTGCTCTATGTTGGGGTCCTCCTGCAAAGATGTGGGGACTCCAAAGGCTTGGCCCAACATACTGGTACAGTCCTATACTTCCCTTCCAATTTCTTTCGACCTTGTTTGGATAGCGCTAACATGCTGCTCTCTAACTTCCGAGGGAGTGGAAGGTTGCACCTTCAGCCACAGTTTGACAATCTAGAGATTCAGCTCCAGCTACACAAGTTTTGTTTCCTTGCACGCGTTTCAGACTCCACTTGCCAGACAATGGATCTACATTTCTGTTGGTAGGTCTACGACGATGCACAACTCTAGGACTCGCTGGCACACTTCATCAACTTTCTACACTATCTGCTACTTTTGTGACACTAGTTCGTCACATTGTAGGCTGAGCTATTTGATGTTGATATTTTTCTCACTCATCACCTAAATCGCGTGGCCTTCCTTGTCGCGAAGCTCTGCTGTTATGCCATCTTGCAGTTGGTACAGTGTGTCTTGCAGAAGGGCAGTCAAATTAAGGCCAAGTCCCTTGATCCTTCCAGCCACGACTCTGTCAGTCTCATTTTCTATTGTTAGCACCCCTTCCCGGTAGCACTATGGTGTTGGCCATCTTTGCGCATAGCAGCTGCTAATGTGCCTATTGCACCGTAGGTGGCTATGGTTCCTCCTTGTGGGGGCCACACCTATAGTTCCTGCAGTTGTGCCCTTAGGGCCCCCAACATAGTCTGCTGCTCTGACATTGCTTCTTGGAGTGCTTCCTTGGTGACCTCATGAACCGTGTCGCTGATGTCGTAGAGGTCACCTTCCGTTAACGTGATCAGGTCGATGGCCAATTTGGAGGCCTTGACCTTTTTCTGTGGACCCGATCTCTCTATGATGCGCGACCTTTATTAGTTGGGTGGAAGTTGTGCCTGGGTCCACTCCTTCTTCTTCCAGGTCTGTGTCCTCTGCCTCCTGTCTCATAGAAAATTTCTGGCCCTCCTCTTCCTGCATTTTTGTGGTTCTTGTTGTCTGTGCTTCTACTGCTACTTTGGCAGCCTTTGCCCACTCTGTTGTTGCCTTTGCTGCCTCACGGACTACCCTTACCTTTGCTACCAATTTTTCATTGTGCCTCTTCTCGGCGAACTTCATGATGCACAACTTGGCCTCATCCTTTCATTTCTATGTTGTTGTCCTATCCAGCTCTACCAAATCCAAGGCG
This sequence comes from Pinus taeda, assembly GCA_000404065.3. Taxonomy (NCBI): domain Eukaryota; kingdom Viridiplantae; phylum Streptophyta; class Pinopsida; order Pinales; family Pinaceae; genus Pinus; species Pinus taeda. The sequence continues at coordinate 130,907 of APFE030199390.1, forward strand.
TGCCACTCAGGGGGCCATGATTCTAGCGCTGTAAAAATTGCATCATCAGTGGCGATGAAGGGGAGCTTGGTCCACTGCTGCACCAGATCCTTTTGCGCCTTGATGTAAATGTTGTGCATGTCTGCCTTGAAATCTGCAAAGCTCCATAGACTATTGTGTACTATGGGGGATAGTTGCGGCCGCCTATTAATCTACACCTGGACGCTTGCCTCCATGAGCACCCAAAAGATCTTTGTCTTGCGAATCCGCTTCACGTCGTTGGTAGCCCAAAGTGACGCGTACTTTGTGGCCTCTCATAAATCTTACTAAATGCTCAGATATTGACTGTCCTCCAGCAGTTCTCCTGCTACCAGAAAAATGGACAAGAGTAACCACGTGTAGTGGAAGGTCTTGCCCTGCTCCTGGGCTTCCTTGCAGTTGGTCAAGATTTCCTCGCAGAGGAACTTGGCCTAGTTGAATTGGACCCCCTCTGCACATTGTTCGTCCAATGCAACTACCAATGCTATTACCTCATCGCCGTGACATTTTCTCATTACCTTCCCGACCAGGAGTTGGGTGGCTATGTGCACCCCTTTATCTTTGATGTTGTTGATTGCGTAACCCCTCTTTTTCTTCTCTTCATGGCCTCCGTGAGAGCCAGATCTCCACTTTTTATTGCTATCTCCGTGGGGTCCTTTCCCTTATATGGAAGCCGAGAAATTCTATGGATGAGATACATCGTAATGGGAATAGGCTCCTCGAGCCATAAGTACCCATCGTGCATCAGGCAAAGCAGCTGCCTGATGACAAAAATAGTGATGGGCACATGGTGAAAGTGTGGAATCCACAACAGATGAAGCAATTTGACCTTATCCACATTGTGCAACCATTTTTGTGGCTCTAATATTGTGACCAGCCTGTCTGTGCTTTGCTTCATGAGGCTCTCCATATCTAAGTGTGGGAACTTCTCGCTATCCACAAGGTCCCAATATTCAAACTTCATTGTGGGAATGTAGCTCAGGCGCGAGCCCTCAAACATAATTCCATCAGGGAGGAGTAGGGTCTTGAGTGTGCTCTTGGTTGCATCCAGATCCTTTGGTATCTTGGTTTTCCCTTTTCGTGTAGGGACTTACTCGGGTAGTTTCGTTGCAGAGGCACCAGTTGGATATCCTTTGCCATGTCCTCTGCTTCCTCTATCTCATCGATGAGAGCCTATAGGACCTCCTCCTTGTCATCTGTCTCAATGGTGACAACCTTTCCCTTTTCTTCCATTGAGAGCTTACCAAATTGTGGATTCCTTGAGGACATGAGGACTAGTCCCGCTGCCTACTTATCTTTCTTTCCCTCTACGTTCGAGGTGATTTTGGGATTTCCAGCGCAACTCCAGTATCTTCGGGAACATCATGTACCATGGGGTTCTGCGCGACCTCATTGGTGGTTCCTCTTGCAAAGCCTAAACCTCTCCCGGTAGTCGCCATCTTGTTTGAATTGTCTTTGGTCATTTGTGAACTTTGGGGCTCGAGTATCGCTCGATGCGCAACACTCTATGCTCTAATCAATTGCTCAAATCTCAAGTGAACAAGTGTTGTCTCGTGGCTAGCCCATGGAGTTTTATAGTGCCTTTTAAATTCAAATTCGACCGTTACCCCCAATTCTGGGCCATCAATGCTTTGTTGGTGGCAGATTGTCCCAAATATTGCCCTTAATTTGCATCTTAAATGTTAGGTAAACTTGACTCAGGATAGAGTCACAAAGCTAGCCTTGTGGTGAAGGGGTTTGCACAGAAGAAAGGTATTGATTTTGATGAAATATTTTCTCTTGTTGTTAAAATGACTTCAATCAGAACTATTTTAAGTCCAGTAGCAGTTGAAGATTTGCATCTTGAGCAGTTAGATGTAACGACAACCTTTCTCCATGGGGATTTGGAGGAAGAGATATATATGCAGCAACCACAAGGATATGAGATGAAAGGGAAGGAGAAACTGGTTGCAGGTTGAAGAAGAGCTTGTATAGCTTAAAACAAGCTCCAAGGCAGTGGTATCTAAAGTTTGACAAGTTTATGTCTAAAAAAGGTTATACTAGATGTCACTTTGATCATTGTGTTTATCTTAAAAAGAAAAATGATGGCAACTATATTATATTGTTATTGTATGTAGATGACATGCTTGTTGCAGGGTCTAACATGCAGGAAATAAATGTGCTCAAAAGAAAATTGGCAAATTCATTTGCAATGAAGGATTTGGGAGCTGCAAAACAAATCCTTGGT